>JBBPBX010087731.1:0-14641 GCA_038048925.1 Garcialebias charrua
TACGGCCACAAAGGACTCTCCTGTGCTGACCACAGAGAACCTTAAGGCTGGACAGACCATTCCAGAGGTCTGCCAGATTGCTAACAGCCATAACACTGCGGTACCACCTCAGGTTATGAACAAGCCAGTGATGTGTCACATCATGAAAGGACAAGCTAGTAGCACAAAACAGGCATACTTTCAACCATCTCCTATGTTTTTCAACTTAGGACTGTCCATGGAGGCCACATGCCAAGTGACCCTCGACTGCAGAACCACGACTGTTGCTGTGTGCAACACAAGCACAGAAGAGGTACTGATCCCAAAAAACACACAGCTAGGATGGTTGATCTCTACTGATTTTCATGATTTTGAGCTAAGCATTCCATTTCTGGGAGGACTCCCAGAAAACTTGATCCCAAATCAACACACGGGGCAAGTCTTGTTCACGAAACCAACACAGGCCATAGCTCTCTTCTCCCCCAATGATTCCGACCATGACACAGTCAACCGGTTCGGTTTCAACCGAGGAGACAGTCTAGGTCCTCAAACTTATAGTGCCCTACCTGTAGACAGGTTTCACGACACTGAAAGGGACTCAATGGAGCTCCCCAAAGGACAAGAACCCCTCTCAATTGCTTCACAGATTGAACAGGTGGTCGCTCAAGCCGACGCCCTGAAAACTGATGAAGAAAGGGACAAACTTCGCAAAGTTCTTTTAACGTATGAGAAATCATTCTCAGCTGACTCGATGGATTGTGGGTTGACCACGCTCCACACAGTGAGCATCCCAACCCCGCCTAATGCTCCCCCTGCATTTGTCAGACAGTACAAGATTCCTCTGGCAGCACATCAACCTATCAGAGAAATCATTAATGACCTGTTAGAAAAAGGTATCATCCGATACTGTAACAGCACTTACTCTGCGCCTTTATGGCCGGTGTTAAAACCAAATGGTAAGTGGAGACTCACTATAGACTACCGAAAGCTAAACAAACAAGTTCCCTTATCCAGATGGCCTATGACGCAACTCCAACAGGAACTGCCCAAGGTCACCAATGGTAAGTACTTCTCGACCCTCGACGTCGCCTCTGGTTTTTGGACCATCCCTGTGCGCGCCGAGGACCAGTACAAACTAGCTTTCACTTTTGGTGGCCGTCAGTACACCTTTAACAGGTGTCCCTTTGGCTACGCTAACTCACCTGCAGAGTTCAACATCTTCTTGAACAAAGCATGTCCAGACGCCCACGAGCGTGGAACACTGATCTACGTGGACGATGTCCTTTTGAGGCAGCCAACACTGGACTCACATTTGGCTGAGATCGACCACGTTCTGAATCAGCTGACAACTGCTGGTGCTAAGATATCACTGTCAAAATGCCAATGGTGCAGAACCAAAGTGGACTACGTTGGCCTACTTGTAGGTCCTGACGGAGTACAACCACAGCTGACTCGCACCCAAGGCCTCGACAATCTCAAAGTCCCCACCAATCTCAAAGAACTACAAAGTTTTCTGGGCGTGTGTAACTACTCGAACCAGTTCATCGAAAACTATGCGGACCTTGCGAAACCACTGACTGAACTCCTTAAAAAAGACGTACCATTTGTTTGGACTGACAAACAGCAACAGGCAATGGACGCTCTTATAAACAGGATCAAGTCAGCCCCTTGTTTAGTCTACCCAGACTACAACAAAGAGTTTTACTTGGAAGTGGGCTTCTCAGCTCATTGCATAAGTGCAGGTCTGTACCAGATACACGACAGAGACAAACGTGTAGTAGCCTATGCCAGCAAAACGATGGCAGGCCCCGAGTTGAGATTCTCAGACTGTGAGAAAGCTTTACTGACCACAGTGTGGGCAGTTAAACATTTCTCCAGCTACATTGGTGGACAGAAAATCATTGTGGAAACACAACACCAGCCAGTGACCTTTCTTAACAGTGAACGCATCAGAGATGGTGTGGTGACAAACTCACGTGTTGCAACGTGGCTCATGGCGCTTCAAAGTTTTAACCTAGACATACGTTATGGTCAAAACAAGAAGTCACATCTGGGGACGGACTTGGCAATCTGCCAGAAGTGTACACAAGATGTACCAGCCACCCAGCCGCCGGTTGAGGTAAAACCCCCAGTAACTGAAGACCCGAATCACCACTTCTTTGATGACAATATCTGCAAAGATATGACAACGTTGTACGTGGATGGATCTTCATTCCTCCGCGACAAGATCTGCAGAGCAGGTGTTGGAGGGGTCCTCCTCCAAGACCAAGAGCAGATAACTTTCAGCTACAAATTAGGATCTCAGACTTCTCAGTACGCTGAGATTGCAGGAATCCTAATAGCTCTCCAGATGGTAGTAGAACGCTCTATCAAGACGCTAGTCATCTGCACTGACTCTAACTATGCTCGTTTGAGTTTCGCTTGTCACCTCGCTGTGTGGAAACAGAACGGTTTCCTAACAAGCGACAGAAAAGTGGTCAAACACAAAGAGCTTTTCATAGCGTGTGATCACTTGGTGACATCACACGACTTACAGATCTACTGGAAGAAAGTTCCAGGGCATTCTAGAGTCCCAGGCGATGACAAGCACTACAATGACATTGCAGACTCCTTAGCCAAAGAAGGAGCCGACGAAGGTCCTCTATGGTCCTTCGACCCCTCCTGGTTAATCGGGACTCTGCCAATACAACCTTCGGTCAGGGTTATGGCAGTCACACGTGCACAGGCCGCAGCCAGACCTGCTGACAACGCAGTCTCTGTACGACCTGCACTGACTGACCCAGACATCATCCAACTACAGAAGTCGGATCCTGCTATCAACTCCATGATACTGTACCTGACTGATCCAGAGAAAAACACTCCGTCTAAAGACGAACTGGATTCCGATCCAGACCTTAAAGTCCTTTACCAGCTGCGCAAACAGCTAAAACTAATCAAGGGCATCCTAACTTTCGCTCATGGACCAACGTCCTCACCTGTGTTCGTGGTTCCCCATGACCAAAGGGGGGTGATGTTAGTTCATGCCCATGATCTCCCGTCCGCAGGACACAAAGGAGATAAAGCCACGCTGACGGCATTAAAACAAATTGCCTATTGGCCTGGAATGAAAAAGGATGTCAAGGACTACATTGAAGGGTGCGTGGTCTGTGGCCAGTTTCAGCCAACCAGACCACTTCACAGAGCACCACTGCAAAGCAGAGGCATTGCATTCCCATGGTCTGACCTCCAGATCGACTGGGTTGGACCACTCACTAAGAGCTCTAGAGGAAATAAATATTTTCTCACGGTAACCTGTGCATTCACCAAATGGGTAGAATGCCTACCAGCTCCAAACGACACAGCACAAACCACTGCTATGTTGTTAATGAATCATATATTCTCAAGGTTTGGACTTCCCCTTAGGGTGAACTCAGACCAAGGTACACACTTCACAGGTGAAGTGATGAAAGAACTGTGGAAGACGCTAGGCGTCAAGGCCAACTTTCATGTCGGCTACCACCCACAGGCTTCAGGCCAAGTAGAGAGAGCAAACAGAACTGTGGTGAGTATTTTGAAGAAATACGTGGCTGCAAACCACAAGGACTGGGATGTGAAACTCCCTCTGGTCCTCATGGCCATAAGAGCCACTCCACACACATCAACTGGCATCTCTCCCTTCGAGATGATGACCGGTCGACAAATGACTCTCCCTCTACACCTGTTGTACCAACCAGGCGACGCCGCCATGGCGACAGCCTACACTACACAACAATACATGAAAGATTTGAATGTACACCTCAGAAACACTTTTGCTTTCGCCCAGAAAAACCTGGAAAAATCTGCTGAAGGACGCAAGGCGTACTACGACCAGAAGGCCTCTCACAATGAACTCCAAGTGGGAGACAGAGTCTGGTACTATACGTTCGCTCCAGCAACCGGGAAAGGAGGGTCCGAGACCGGAACTCTCGCCCGCAAACTAATGCCCAGGTGGACTGGACCTCATCTGATAACAGACAAAGTGTCCTCAGTCGTCTACGAAATCAAAATCAGCAAAGGCCGCAAAGAGCCAATTGCTAAATGGGTACATCGAAATCAGATCAAACCTTACAAGGCGTTCAATGACTCCACAAAAGACAAAGATCTCACAAACTCACCGACTTCATGGGATAATAAGGTCGTCCAAACACAAGTTAGTAAATAAACTAATCAGGTTTAAACTACCGTACTTTCCCACCCTATAAGTCGCATTGTCCAATTTGAACTTAGAAACGCTAAGCCTAAAACCCACAACAAAAAACTAACCTTAACAACCGTTTAAATCCACGAGATTTAATTTGACCTCGGTCATAAAGTTGAGACCTGTTTTCTTGTGTGTTGCACTTTGGAATCTGACGACAAGAGTGTGTCGAAGCAGTGAAACGTTGTTTCCTTGTTGTTTAGTCATTACTGTTGTCATTAGTTGAGATATTGTTTTGGTTCTGAACACTCCCAGCCAAAAAGGTTTTGTATTAACATTGGTTAATGAATGATATGGATTTAACTATGCCAACATGCAGTTCGTTTTGTTAAGTCTCAATCGTTGAAGAGTCAATGTAGTTTAAAGTTGCTCAAAGTACAATAAACTACATTGACCTCACAATTTCTAAATTGAACCGATCCGATCGTTTCAATTCTAGATTGTCTATTCATTTTGATGAGTCTCGCCATAGACTTCAAAATTTATTAGGAATACCAAATCCTACGTCGTTCGTCTAAAAGACAACAGACATTTAGATCAAACTATATTTCATTTTTATTTTAGTTTAACCTAAACTAGTAAGTAAGTAAGTAAGTAAACTTTATTTATATAGCACCTTTCACAGACAATGACATCACAAAGTGCTTCACAAGCAAAAATAAAAGAATAAAAAGAAAAAATACATAAAATTTAATTAAAAGCCAGTCTGAATAAATACGTTTTAAGATCTTTTTTAAAAGAGTCGATAGAGTCTGAGCTGCGCAGTGACAGAGGGAGAGCGTTCCAAAGCCTCGGGGCCACCACTTGGAATGCTCTGTCTCCACGTGTTTTAAAATACGTTCTTGGTACCATCAGTAGCATTTGATTTGAAGATCTCAAAGTCCTGTTGGGACGGAGAGGCTTCAAAAGGTCCAGCTAAGTAATGAATGGAGGAATAGTTTGGAATTAGAGGCCTTCGTTACAGAAGCCCTCCAAAATTTTATAGGTACAAATCCCTATATCTAAATTTTACAGAATTGATCCACCCCTTAATTGGTAAGTGTAGCTGATCTAAACCATGATAGCTTACATACCAGGTGCATATAGGTAAGGCTTAATGTAAAATCCCAATCATAAGCCCACTTTAAAAAACCACATAATTGCATGACACATAGAACCAGAGTGGCACTGACTGGAAACCAACCAGCCAACAACCTTCGATGTGGGGACCTGCAGCTCCAACGCTTGGTCTTCAACCTTCGTCCAAGGGCCGCCTCCTCTGCGTCAATCGAGGGATCCCCTCTACATGCTGATTATGAAAACAATTGTTGCCGATAAAATCACCAACTCTAATCGATATGGAATTACTGCTGTGGAATTACCGCTGTGGATTATAAGACTTTGCTTTCCAAGGGATCACAGGCTTTGTTTTCCAGGAGTTAACAGACTTTGTTTTCCAAAGGAGTAAAAGCTTTTCGCAATGGGATTACCTCTGAACAGTATGAAATTTCCAAAAACTTTATGGGATTATAATTTTTGATTTTTCTTGTCCACTTGCTGGATTACTTCAAGATCAAAGACAGTTCAAGGTTTCCTTTCGTGTTGGACCCCATCCCCAAGGACTGGCGATGGCTTCCAAAAGGGGGGAGATGTAATGGACCTACCCAGGGTCAAATTAAGGTTTTTGAACTGTCCAGTGATGACCTTTACTGACCACTCAGTAAAGCAAGACATTTACTACAAAATCATTCATTTAGCTATAATCTGATAAATATAGTCACCAAAAGAGACTATTTCTATCTTTGATTTTATTCTAATGTGATCAAAAGAATAACTTTTGTCATTTTCATGATGTGTGCTTTTAAGCTGTGTCATTCTGTAAGAGTTAAACTGTGTTCACTGCTGTGTTTAAAGGTGAAGCCTTCGGGTCACAGAGACCGGACGGTTTTGTTTAGAAACTCAGAGACAGTCTCATGAGCAGGGCTCCAGCGTTATCTGTCTTTTTTCCTAAACATTTCTCTCTGCTGCTGGCTTTAACCTTGGGTATGATAAGACAAATGAACTCCTCGACTGGTCCTTCCTTAAGTACTAGTGCTAAGCTTTTGCTGAGACTTCAGAGTCGGCAAGAGTCGGAGAGAGTTGCTGGGAACTTCAAGAGATGTGAACTTTCCCAAGAGCTGGACACGTGTGGTCAAGAGCTAACGACCGGCGTCTTCAGCTAAGGACTGATAACAGGCTGTTATGAGTCTACTTCGAACAAGCGTAAGATCAAGAACTTGTCTATTCCTTCCTGGAATAAGTTTATCTTGAAGTCAGAGGCCTGAAGCTGACATATTCTCTGATGACCAAGCAAAACCAGGAGACGTTGGAAAACGTAAACCAGAACCTTGCTTGAAGGTATCGTACTGGTTCCCACAAGAATCCGTGCATCTGAAAGGCTACAAGGTCGTCCCTCTTACCGGGCAGTCGTCAAAAGGTAAAGAGCTGTTTACAAAACGTACTTGGATTTTAGCAGAAGTCGGATGAGAAGTGTCACTCTGGTATCATGCTCAGGATAATTTCTTCTTAAATCTTTCCTCCTATCTCTTTTCCCTCTCAATCTAAGCTGGAAACTATATTTTTTAAGTTAAAGAGCCCACAGACTAAATATGCTTAACATCTAATATTTATGTCTGTTGTGTTAAATTTAAGTGTGCTGACGTATTTGAATTGAAAGAAAGTGAAATCATGTCAATCAAGTGTAATGGTGTTAATTTAGTTGATTTATTTTAAATAAATGGTAGTGTCGCCTGGCATACCAAACTAAGTTAATGTCCATTGTCACTTAATGGCTCTGTTTATTTATCCATCATAAAGATCACAGAAATATTGGGTAAACTGAAAAAGAACAGAATCCGTGAACATTTACTATTCAATCTGAATAAGTAGATTAATTAAGGATAAAGAGGTCAGTATTAATATTGACCTCCTCATAATTCTTACAAGAGCATCTGACCGCTTGTCCATGATGGACCTTTGGCTCGAACTGAGACAAAGAACAGGGATTTGTCCCTAAAACTAAACTGTCATGTAAACCTAAAAGTAAAACATTACTTCTTACAGCTTAAGGTAATGTCTATAATGAAGCCCAGCTTATCTCAAATAAATCTGGAAACTGTAACACATGTTTTAATAACATCTCAGCTTGATTACTGAGGTGAGCTCCTTTTTAGAATTACTCTGGAAATTGGTTCACTAGACCTGGCAAGAGTAACTTGTGTTTAAAAATATTTGTTAGAAAATACTTTTAATCCCTGCCATGGTGTTCAACCCACTAGTAACCTTTATATATATTATTTCGTTTATCTGTATGTTTTAATTAGTGCTGGGCACGTTAACTCGTTATTATCGCATTAACGCAGCCAATGATTAACAGTGACAATATTTTAAATGCGTTTATGTTCTTATTTTTTTCTGAAATTTTAAGTCCGTTGCTCAGTGGCTGTGAACGCACACACAGACAAACCCATTGGTCACAGGGGGCGGGGCGTTGATCACTACTGGCTATGGATGAGCATCATCACGTGTCTCAACCAATGAGAGCCTTAGTTTTGTAGGGCTGCTGGTGCACAGCGCTCACATCAGCCAAACTGAGCAGAAGGACAGAAACATCAAGAAAGGAACTGGACTTTTACATAGAGCATTATTATTTTAAAACTTTTCCCGACAGCAGGCTGGATAGACGTGAAGTTATCTGTAAGCACTGCAGCACTGGAGTAGTTTGAGCCTGAAATAGCTCTTCAATTCAAAACACACTGGTAGTCAGTCATCCATGTTAACAAGCAGTGCAGGAAGACTTCTGCACACGAGGCTGGATGCAGCGTGTGGGAGAAAAATAGCCAAGACAAGCTAACAAATGCTACATGGAAAGTGCAGACCAGTTAGCACAGTGGAAGACACTGGGCTGTGTGATGTTCTTATAACCTGTAGAGTAGGAAAGGAACAATCGGAGGAATAAGTTAATTTGTTATTGTGTCATTACTCAGCCTGCATCACTAAAAGTTTTTTTTTTTCTTCCTTTGACTGAGATGTTCCAAAGAAAACCCAATGCAAACAGGTCAAATAAAGACTAACATCTGGAAAAAACATGTGTATTTTTTAAATTGTTGTTAATCTGTTATGACTGTGGTTTTGGGTTTAAAGGTATCTTTATTTTCCTTAAAATAAACTAAAAATATTATTGTCCTGGCAAATAGCTTTGGTTTCATATTTGATATGATGTTGTTCATGTTTATGTTACTAAAAATAATTTATTTGCTAGGGGAACACTGCTGTTAAAAAGTGCCTTTTTGAAAATGTACAACTTTTTTTTTTCTTCCTTATTTTATTTTTTACATAAAACAGTACCTTAAAAAATGCTCTAAAGGTCTTTGAGTCATGATGTACTTTTGTGCATAATGCAATTCATTG
Source organism: Garcialebias charrua (assembly GCA_038048925.1). NCBI lineage: Eukaryota > Metazoa > Chordata > Actinopteri > Cyprinodontiformes > Rivulidae > Garcialebias > Garcialebias charrua. The sequence continues at coordinate 8,624 of JBBPBX010087731.1, forward strand.
TGATAAATCTCAAAAATATTTTGTGATTATTTGCGATTTAAATTTTAAATTTTTACCCAGCAGTAGTTTTACTTGTTTCATTTCTGCAGATTTTTAAAAAAATATTTTTGATTAATTCTTTGTCCTATGCTTGTTTGTTTTATAAGAGATAAGATAAGAGATATAAGATATTTATTTATTAACATTGCACCAGTTAATTAATACAACGTGATTATGTAGCACAGTCGTCCAGAGAGGGAGAGTATGCAAGCTGCAGCATTTCCAAACACATGACATGTTCTTCTGCGCGGCCGCGCTCATCCGTCTCCGGATGAAGGTCAAACAGATATGGAAAAAGGAAAAACACAATAGGTATCATTTGTGATATTCAAAAAAAGAATCTATCAAAGATTGCCTTAAGACACTCTATGATAAAGTCCCAAAAACTCTATCAGCAATAAGCACAACCAGACAAGACATTGTTGCAGATTTGACGACATGCAAGGAGATCAAAAGAGTCTGTGAGCAACATTCAGATAGCACAGTTCAGCAGTTGTTCAGCTTGGCGCCTCCGAGCACACCCACAGAGATCTCTGGGGGGGGAGGGGGGGTCAGCAAGGTCTCTCAGCTTCACTCCAGGAGAATAATTTCCAGCACACAGCCTTCTTCTTTTCAAGGTCGTGCAGAAACCAGATTAGATAGTCTTTTGTTTATCTTCAATCCAGGCCACAGTGTTCTTTTTGACTGCAGCCTTCCAAGTCCAGGTGCTGTTCAGGTCCAAAGTCGCCGAATCATATGAGGTTCCGAACTACGAACCCCCATCTGTGCCCTGATTGATGCCGGGCGGCTGTAAACGAGTTCCAAAGCGCACCGCAGGTCCGCGGTGGTCTACCGCTGCTCCTATCGTGCGATTCAGCTCGTACAACAGCTGGGATGAGGAGCTCACAGCCCGGATCAGAGAATCTTGCTGATCAGGAAGTTTGGCCAGCGCGCCGATAGCCGCCGAAGCCTTCCTGAACTTCCAGTAACAGACAGCTCCGCTCACGCCAAAAAACAGAGCAGCTGCCACCAATATCCCAATAATCCACAAATCTTCCACGTCTTCGACAGACAGGACGGTCAAACACATGGGTTGCCACTGTCCCCAGGAGTCCATCATGTATCCGACAGCGTGCGTGTCAGAGGGGCAGGCCGCTTCTCCTGGCCCGGTCCGCTTCGTGGAAAAAATCTTATCTATAGATGAAACAGCCCAATTTATTAAATCCATCGCAAATTGGTTCGAGTGAGCGCTGAAGAGTCACGGACGAGACAAAAAGCAAGCAGGGAGAGAAAAACTTAGGGAGAGAAGGAGCAAAAAGATATGCGACTTGCTTTGTCGAGAGCCGGAAGATGCTTATTTATGGTATAAAACTCAGGTCTGTCTTGTTGCTGTTTTTTAATGCTTCATAAATACAGTGGTATGATATATGGCCTCTAAAGATGGGTCAAGGTGGGTCTTACCAAAGGGGGTGAATATATATGCGCACACCACTTTTCAGTTTTATATATACAGGTAACCCCCGACCTACGAACGAGTTCGGGACCTAAGAACCGTTCGCAGCTCGATCCTGTCGTAGGTAGGGGTGAAAATTGCGTCCCGTTCGTAGGTCGTTATTCCGTTCGTAGGTCGCGGAAATACCGCTAACGGTGCGCCGCGCACACATTTAACAGCATGAGACTGACATACTGGGCCATAAACATGCACAGAACTTTATTTACAAACACTTATCTAAACCATTACACCACACATGCATCCATAAACACACACAGTAACTGTACATCAGTAACTTCACATCAGAACTGCAGGAAATCAGCTGGAAATCACATCAGCAAAATGATGTCAACAATCACACATGAACACTTCTCAAAGTGCAGCTTTTAACATCAGAACAGCAGCAAATCAGGGACTCCCATCAGCAAAATGATGTCAACAATCACACATGAATCCATAAATCCATCAGCAGCATCACATCTATCAGAAACATGTTGCAACCATCATGTTTTTGAAACCAGTGCGTTGATGAGTGTCCATGTGCATGAGAAAGAAGTCCATGAACTCAGAAAAAGCTAGAAGCAGCAGAAAAATGAAACAAAATTGCCTTACTTTGACTGAAGTGTAGGTAGACAGATGTTTTTCTCATGATCAAACCTGCATCTGATGGAACTGCTTAGCCATTGCTCAACAATGAATGTGTCACGCCCATGCCCAACTAACAACAGCCAAGGGGAAATCCCCTCCCCCACCTCGCCGATTGCAGTGTGTGACGCAGTTACGCCGTAGCTCGATTATATACTTGTAATGGGGCTCGTTCGTAGGTCACGTATTTTCTGCCGTAGGTCGATGGCATTCTTCCACTTTGGCTCGTTCGTAGGTCCCGTGGTTCGCAGGTCGGTGGAGTCGTAGGTCGGGGGTTCCCTGTATATACTGTACCCAAAACTGTTGACTAACATCGCATTGAAAATCCAATTAAATTTCAGGTTGTATAGCAATAAAACAGAAAGCTTTTGTAAGCCACTTATATGCTTGTGATGCAGTGACGTCAGCGGTTGACTTGAAGTGGATAAGAGGCGGATCTTGGTAGTGTTTCTTAGAGCTCATGTAATAAAGCAGAATGCTACGTGCGTCACGTGTTAAAGACACGCTTAGCGTTCCATTCAGTTCAAATGATCACGTTTACATGTTCTGAGGTATACAGTGGAGTTGCATGCGGCTGTTTTCCCATCCTGCTTGTGGACACAACTACATTCAAAACAACTAGTTATCACCTCCAGTACTGTAACACGATGAGTTCATTTAGACAAATGTTTCTATTACAGCATTTTTAACTGAGCTGCCTAAAGAGAAGGAGACAAAAAGAAAAATCATGTCTGCTTGGCTGTTTGATCTCATGTTCAGATTCTGCCTGATGACCCTAAAACTAACTTTGTTCCTCAAAACCTAAGGCTCCATTCACACAGGATGACAAGCTCACTATGAGCCAGTATGTAGATGGGCATTGAAAAGTCTTGGTGAGGTCTTCACAGGTGGATTCTTCCTTATACCAGATCAATCTACAATAGTTTTGAGCATGTACAAAACTTCCACAGTGATGCCAAGGTTGTTTAATTTGATGGCAACAGCATGCCAAAGTTCTGGGTGCAGCAAAGCATCAGCATACCCAAGACATGAGAACCAGATGCACCACTGTGCCTTGCTCAATGAGAATGTCAAGCTGGTCTGGCCATGCTGACCTCTCGCCTAGGCTATGACCCACCATGGCCACACATAGCAGTAGAATGGTGATAGCATGGCATGTCCAGGCACAGTTAAGGTGCAGAAACGTGTCTTGGAGATGCAAATAACAGCTCAAACAATTTTTGATGAGCGCTAAGAGCATAGCAGCATCATGACTGCCATCAGACTGAAGAAGGTTTTCCGTACTTTCTACAGCTCAGATCCATTCCAATAGGTCATTGACAAATGTGGATACATTTGTTGGGACACTTACAGATCACTGAAATAATATGTCATTTGTTGTGAAACATGATTTGGTTAAAAGCAATTGTGCAAAGCCATGGTTCTCAAACTGTGGCACAAGTACTCAGGATCCCTCTGGCGGTACTCAGAACTCTTTTATTTGATATAAACTATTTACAAGTTAAACAAAAAGCCAGGCCACAGGATGAATGACTCATTATTCCTAGCAGCAAAAGGTGCAAAACAGCTAGAACATTTGATATTTTATTCTGTTGTTGTGCGACAATGTTCTCAGTACTGAATATAGGGCACCATTATATTTTAACTGCACCCATCATCCATGTAAGGGTTATGAATTCAGCCATTATAACTATTTAGGTCAGTTGTCAATATTCATTCATTCAACCTTTATTTATACAGGCTAGCCTCGTTGAGTCACGGGGACTCATTTACAAGAGGGACCTGTCTCACTCACACCAAACAACCATCCACTCTCACACTCACACCTAGGGTCAATTTAGAGTCACCAATCAGCCTAACAAGCATGTTTTTTGGTCTGTGGGAGGAAACCGGAGTACCCGGAGGAAACCCACGCATGCACGGGGAGAACATGCAAACTCCACCCAGAAAGGCCCCGGACCGGGATTTGAACCGGCAACCTTCTCGCTGAGAGGCAGCAGCTCTACCAGTTGTGCCACCGTGCTGCCCAAACTTGTAAATATAAACTTGTACTACAGTTTTTTTAAGTCTATCCCGACAGGTAGTACTTGAGAGAGGTTTTTTTTGGTGGTACTCATCACAAAATATTTTGCAAACCACTGGTCTATTGTTCATCTGCACGCCTTTTGCATGTGATGACAAAATACTGTGAAAAGTGATTTGCTGAAGAGATGATTATGGTAATCTTTGCACTAAAGTCATGTTTTAAATTGTGTTTGACCTTAATTAGTATCACATGTGCCTTCAAGCTTTCTGTCCCGTTTAAAGGGAACAAACAACCTGTGAGTTGTTGTGTGCTCCTCATTCAACAGGGAGCAGACAGAGCAAAGATGAGAGCTGTCTGAGGAGCTCAGAAAGAATACTGTATATAGATATTCATGGTAAAGGCTACATGAGCATCTCTAACAGCTTTGTGTTTCACTGACCACAGCTGACATGATTATTAAAAATGAATAAGGCTTCTGGAACTGTAGCCACGCTTTCAGAATGTAGACACAAGAGGAAATGCATCTACAGGCTGATCAGATGGTGTGGACAGTAGTAAAAGAGCCACGGAAACCTTCCAAAACCATTGAAGGTAAGTGAGAGGTCACCATACGTCACTTTCTAATAACATCACCTGCTGCAGTTTGAATCAAAATGATGAAGACTCAGGATGCTCCACCAGCGACAGAAAAACAAAAAGCCCCAAGAGACTTTGCTATAAAACGCATTTACACAAGAACCACAGTTTCTGGGCTAATGATACAAAACTGAGCTTTTTGTTCAATCACATCAGTTTTTTTTTTATTTAATTTTTCTCATTATTGTTGTGGAAGGATACCAACAAATTTACCTGTGTTTGTAGGTGTGGTGAATGTAGGGGGTCATCATGCAGCGTAAAGGTAGTGTTAACAAAACAGCAATTTATAGAAGTCCTTCAGAACCTTGTACGAATTAAAGGCAGTAAATGATCAAAATGGTGGCTTTTAATGAACTCACAACTCCAAGTTTGAGATAGTGAAACTCGTGATTTAATCGAGGTGCCCACATTTTCAGCATGCGAGCCACTTTTAGAATGACCGAGTCAAATTGTTCTACCCATAAAACCTTTGAGATTGAACAGTAGATTGAGATCAACATATTGAGCACCCTGATTTAAATGATTTCGCACTAACATCAGCTGATATTATTCATCACAATCAGCATCATAAACATCTGACTTATAATTACACAATTAGTTAGTAATCCACACAGTGTGTAATCCACAGAGGTGGAAAGTACTTAAATTACTTGCGATAGTGTAACTAAGAATCAATTTGTGTACATTATTATTTTTATAGTAGTGTTAAAAATCTGTATTTTACCTTTACTTGATTATGTCTTGTTTTAAGTACTGAAATTTATATAATTTGAAATCACATTTGTTACTGAGCAAAACAAGATGGAAAAATAAAAAAGTGAATTAAAATGAAAAGCAGTCCAACCATCTAGCAGACCACTGATTATGCATGAGAACCTCATGGAAACTGAAGGTCTTTTTAAGAGAAGAATGACACAAATGTATAACTTCCACAATCATATACAGTATGAGTCATTCTGTGTGCAAAAACAGGACCATTGTGGCTACAAAAATAACTTTAAAAAAATAAAAAGCAAGGCAGACAGATATTTTTTAATCCAACTTTTTTTCATTCAGCATGTTTTGCTATCATTGCAGATTATGATCTGCAATGTTTTTATGTTTTTCGTGTTGTACTTCATTGTCTGTGTTACCTGTTGCGTGTTTGTTTGTCCAGCACTTTGGTGTGGACTTGTTCCTGTTTAAAGTGCTTTATAAATAA
>JBBPBX010087732.1:0-14641 GCA_038048925.1 Garcialebias charrua
TTTAGCAAATGTTGCCTGGGGAGGCCAGCAATGTTGTGTTCCAGCACGAAAACAATGAGGAGGTCGATGCTGAAGCATGTGTGCTAATTCTTGACAAGTCAGTTAAAGAAAGCTTTTTATAGATTAACAAGGAAAAAAAGTTTTATTCTTGGAACTACAACAGTACAAGAAAGCACACCTGAAAAACTCGAGTTAAATAATGATGATTCTGATCAAGGTGTAAACAAAAGATGTTGGATATTTCTAATTGTTTTGTATCAAATTGCTGCATTGGGAGTTTTAATAACGTTTGTGCAGCAACAAATTGAAACATGGCAGTAATAAGTTATTCCAACCACCAAGGGCAAAAAGTGCAGAGGTCAAAGGGTAACACACCAGCTGATGGAGGAAAACAAACTACATTAGGGGAAGTTTGAAGAACAAATTATTTGATTAGATTTATTGTTTCATTCATTTTATAATAAAAAACACACAAAATAAAACATTTTAACACACAGATAACAAGAAAATTAAAATATAAAATGAAAGGTGGCAGATGAAGAAAAAAATCTTATTGTATCTGCCCCTTATTTTCTAACAAACAATTCAAACAACAATTTCATTAAATACAAAAAAGAAAATCGAATAACTCATTAACTCCCTTAATCACAAGAATTACTATTTAAACTCGTGTCTTCGTTAAACATATTTCCTTAACAATTTATCCTTAATCTTTCTTTTAAATATAATTATTGATTTAGCTTCTTTAATGTCATTTTCCTCTTCGTTCCATAACCTAACTCCCTGAACTATTGCAGTCCTTCCTTTCAAACTAGTCCTATACCTAGGCATAACAAACATATCAGTTCCCGTCTGACCATCTTGTAGGAGGGGCAAGCTGACAGCGACTGACCGAAATCAGAGCGCCCGCCCCAGATTGAACAATAAAAACACAGCTGAAGCCACGGAGCTCAAATGTTCACCGATAAGTTGCTCAACTTCATCATAATTAATGACCAACAGCTATCAGCTGTATAAAATGAAGGATTTCACAGCTTGATACTTGCAGCCAACAGTAAACAATCATAAAAAAGTACAGAACTGTATATTAATTAAAAATCACAAGACAACTGTACGCCTAATCATTCAACCTTTATTTAGGCAGGTATAGCTCGCAAAGTCACTGCAGCGTGCACAAGCAGCTTCATTATTCATCAGCCTATTTTGTTTTTAAAACAATTTAATTTTTTGCTGTTTGCTTGTTGAAAAATGTTTTCACTTGAAATTACTGACAGATCCATAAGAAAATATTGCTTTATTCATTAATCCATCCATCCATCCATCCATTTTCTTCCGCTTATCCGGGGTCGGGTCGCGGGGGTAGCAGCCTAAGTAGGGAGGCCCAGACTTCCCTCTCCCCAGCCACTTGGAGCAGCTCCTCTGGGGGAATCCCAAGGCGTTCCCAGGCCAGCCGAGAAACATAGTCCCTCCAGCGTGTCCTGGGTCTTCCTCTGGGTCTCCTCCCGGTGGGACATGCCCGGAACACCTCACCAGGGAGGCGTCCAGGAGGCATCCTAACCAGATGCCCGAGCCACCTCAACTGGCTCCTCTCGATGTGGAGAAGCAGCGGCTCTACTCCGAGTCCCTCCCGGATGACTGAGCTTCTCACCCTATCTCTAAGGGAGAGTCCAGACACCCTGCGGAGAAAACTCATTTCAGCCGCTTGTATCCGAGATCTTGTTCTTTCGGTCATAACCCAAAGCTCATGACCATAGATGAGGGTGGGAACGTAGATCGATCGGTAAATTGAGAGCTTTGCCTTTTGACTCAGCTCTCTCTTCACCACGACAGACCGGTACAGCGCCCGCTTCACTGCGGACGCTGCACCTATCCGCCTATCGATCTCACGCTCCAGTTTTCCCTCATTCGTGAACAAGATCCCGAGATACTTAAACTCCTCCACTTGGGGAAGGACCTCCTCCCCGACCCGGAGAGGGCACGCTACCCTTTTCCGGCTCAAGACCATGGCCTCGGATTTGGAGGAACTGATCCTCATCCCGGCCGCATCACATTCAGCTGCAAACCGCTCCAGCGAAAGCTGTAGATCACGAGCTGATGAAGCCAATAGGACCACATCATCTGCAAAAAACAGAGAAGCGATTCTAAGGCCACCAAAACGGATCCTCTCAACACCTTGGCTGCGCCTAGAAATTCTGTCCATAAAAGTTATAAACAGAATCGGTGACAAAGGGCAACCTTGGCGGAGTCCAACTCTCACCGGAAACGAGCCTGACTTACTGCCGGCAATGCGGACCAAGCTCTGACACCGGTCGTACAGGGACCTAACAGCCCATATCAATGGGCCTGGTACCCCATACTCCCGGAGTACCCGCCACAGAACCCCCCGAGGGACGCGGTCGAATGCCTTTTCCAAGTCTACAAAGCACATGTAAACTGGTTGGGCAAACTCCCACGCACCCTCCAGGACCCTGTTGAGGGTGTAGAGCTGGTCTAGTGTTCCACGACCAGGACGAAAACCACACTGCTCCTCCTGAATCCGAGGTTCGACTATCCGACGGACCCTCCTCTCCAGAACCCCTGAATAGACCTTACCAGGGAGGCTTAAGAGTGTGATCCCTCTATAGTTGGAACACACCCTACGGTCCCCCTTTTTGAATAGGGGAACCACCACCCCAGTCTGCCAATCCAAGGGAACTGCCCCCGATGTCCACGCGATATTGCAGAGTCGCGTAAGCCAACACAACCCCACAACATCCAGAGCCCTAAGGAACTCAGGACGAATCTCATCCACCCCCGGAGCCTTGCCACCGCGGAGCTTTTTAACCACCTCGGCGACCTCAGCACCAGAGATTGGAGAGCCCGATCCAAAGTCCCCAGGCTCCGCTTCCTCAGTGGAAGACGTGCCAGTAGGATTGAGGAGGTCTTCGAAGTATTCCGCCCACCGACTCACAACATCCCGAGTTGAGGTCAACAGCACGCCATCCCCACCATAAATGGTGTTGGTCGCGTACCGCTTTCCCCCCCTGAGACGCCGGATGGTGGACCAGAATCGCCTCGAAGCCGTACGGAAGTCATTCTCCATGGCCTCTCCGAACTCCTCCCACGCCCGAGTTTTTGCCTCAGCAACCACCCGAGCCGCATGCCGCTTGGACTGCCGGTACCTATCTGCTGCTTCCGGGGTCCCACAGGCCAAAAAGGCCCAATAGGACTCCTTCTTCAGCTTGACAGCATCCCTCACCGCCGGTGTCCACCACCGGGTTCGAGGGTTGCCACCACGACAGGCACCAACAACCTTGCGGCCACAACTCCGATAAGCTGCCTCGACAATAGAGGCGCGAAACATGGCCCACTCGGGCTCAATGTCCCCCGCCTCCCTCGGAACGTGTTCAAAGCTCTCCCGGAGGTGGGAGTTAAAGCTCCGTCTTACGGGAGACTCTGCCAGACGTTCCCAGCAGACCCTCACAATACGTTTGGGTCTGCCAGGTCTGACCGGCATCCTCCCCCACCATCGGAGCCAACTCACCACCAGGTAGTAGTCAGTTGACAGCTCCGCCCCTCTCTTCACCCGAGTGTCCAGGACATAAAATAAATAATAAACAGTCTGTTAGGTCTTGGTTCAATAGGCTATGTGCAATCATTTCAATATGTTTTACTAAACATTGAACCAGTCCGGCCCTTGGCTTGTAGCAAATTTGTTTTTTTTGGCCCTTGGTGTATTTGACTTTGACACCCCTGATGTAGAGTTTGCATGTTTTCCTTGTATGTACGGGTTTTCTCCAGGCACTCTGGTTCCCCCACCTCTCAGATCTTAAATCGACCCGTATTCCCAATGCCATTTCGAAGATCCAGGAGATAGGTGATTGTACACAAGCACTTAATGCTAAGCACAAAACATAGAAACAAAAAAAAGTCAGACCAAAAGCAACAGAAAACTGGAGGTTATGAATACAACCAATGTTCCCTGAGGGAGGGAAACGAGGTACATCACAGTAGTATGGGGATTGCGCCCTCGTGAGACCAACCTGAAGAAGTTTCTTTCAACACGCCTGTCAAGGCAAATGAGACCACGCCTCATCATATCTGTCAAGTCTCCCGTTTTGGCCGGGAAACTACCGTATTTTACCCCTCTTTCCCGTCGTCATCCCGAATTATTATTTTCCCGGAAATCTCCCGTATTATAATATTATTTAAAAAAAATATGTATATTCCAGTGCCTCTGTCACTAGCCTCGCGAGAACTACCTGCAGTAGCCTCGGTGGCAGTTCTCGCGATGTTAGTGTTGGCAGCGGGAACAAACCCGGAAAAACACAGAGATGGATGTAATGAGAGAGAAGGCGTCCCTGCCAACCCATACATCATTTACATTTGGGCCGGATCCGTTTACAAGTCGCCAGATCCGCATAACAGTCAGAGACGGCGTGGTGTTGTGTGCCAGTTCCACCCCGATTCTGGGATCATGAGCCTACACTGACACCTGCGCTGGGTGTGGTTCTGATCCGGTTTTTGCCTGCAGACCGAATGCGCCAGCCTCAGAGGTTTACAAAGACTGACATCTGGCTCTGATCTGGTCCCAGACTGCAAGCCAACTGCGCCTTCCTTGGCTTTATTTTTTTAAAGCAACAGACGCAGCACTGAGAGAAGTGATCGCATGCTTGTGGTAAGTGTATTTAAATGTATTATGAAATAAACCTCAAACGGAACGGAATTATAGGGCTTTATCTTTGCAGTGTACTCTTGCATGACTTGATTAGCTTTCCCCCGTCGATTGTTTCATTCTTTTAGCAGTTAGCGATTAGCAATTAGCATTTCATGGTAGGATTGTATATGGTAAAAGCCTACTCAAACAAAACAAAACACTACTATTACATTTCCCCAGTGCTGGGCAGCGCTAATCCAAAAATTAGTTCAGCTATTTCTAAAGCACTTATTGATTTATTTAGGTCCACAATTTCAAAAGCACTTATGCTAGCGGACGCTAATGCTAACACGCTAACCGCCATTTTGAACAGGGCAAATGGCGAAATACTTTTTTTAATCCAACAGATTTGACCATTTGAACCGGTTAAGCTCAGAAAAACCTTGTGCTATAAAGTCACTGACTTTATAGCATAAAGCATATTTTTTCTTTCGCATTTCAACGTATGTTTGAAGCTGCGGATGTATGAATGTTTGTGGTTGTGAGACGTTTCAAACCGTGTCGCAGACAAAAGCGTGCATTTGTCATTTTGTGACCGCCGTGTCTCGACACTGCTTCATTTTATTACTTCTGCGGATTGCTGTTGAAGGTCTGTTTCACACATTTGCTGCTCCATTTTACCTAATCTGTTACAACGTGTTTGGCTGAGGTTCGGGTGATCCTACTCAGCTTTGGGCCGGATGGTTCGGCCTCCGGTTCCGAGTGACGTAAAGTCTGTTGTTGTACACAGTTAGCGTGCTGCCTTCTCTGGAAGGCGTGGGGGTAGCCTGGATGTGATTGGGCTCGTTAGCAGTATTTTCTGTGGTGTATTCTACGTTTATTTTGTGAGAGAGTGTCCAGAACTTTGGGTCGAGCTAAGGTTAGCAGTACCGAGACATTCGGCTTCACAAGCGCTGTGATTGGTCCATTGTGTGTCATGTTCAAAAAAGTTGGTTCAGTTAGACTGCTGGTTGTCAGATTTTTGCACACATTTCTGACAGTTTATCTGTGTTGTTTGGGTTCTATGCACGTGATATCGTTGAAGACTGGCTTAACTGCAGTGTTTTGCGATATTTATGACTGTTTTAGAATGTTGAAAAGTCACAGATGCAGCATGTACTTTGTGTATTTTGAGAATCACAGGTTTACACTATACAGGTATATCCATCCTAATACACATTGCTACTTTTATCATTTACTTTGTCATGAAATGAAGACCCTCTTTATCCTGTTTCATTTACTGTGAGGAAACAAACTAACATAAATGTGTGTGTGTGTTCATAATTCTTTTAACCTTCATTATTATTTGCAAATATAAATGAAATATTCTTCTTTTCCAGTAATGCGGGACACAATTTGAAGTGCTGGCCATGCGCTTGATTTGCATGTTACTTTTAGGTAAGTGAAGTTGATTAGTCAGATGTCACAACATGTACTTGTACCTAACCTAAAAGAATAAAGTGCATATATATGTGTGTGTGTGTGTGTTTTTTTTTTTCTTTCAGTATTTAATTGGTTTGTTCCTTGGACGTTTCTGTCAATTTACCAACTTGTCTTGGAGAAAAAAGACCAAGAGCTGCTGGATCCAGTTGTACATAAAGACATATCCCTGAGCCACTCCCTGAACAGGTAAGTGTTGACTAGATCAGGTAAAGTCAATCAATCATATATGCTAAAAAATGTATTTGTACTTTAAGAGTAAATGTACTTTTGTTTTAAAGGTCTCCCACCTACCTGCTCCAACATTTTCCTCTGGACCTGTTGTCAGGTATAATCTGTAAATTTTAACATTTAAATACTGTATACACACACATTTCAGTACTACATTGTCTTTTTTTTCCCCTTGGCTAGTCTGGGAGAAAAATACCTAAAGCTTCTGGATCCAGTTGTACACAAAGAAGTACCTGTGAGGCCAACCCTGTAATGGGTAAGTGCTGACTACTTTAGTTTTTTTTTCTTCATTGTTTGGTATGTTCATTGTTATGGAAGATCAAAACTGACATAATTAGAAGTAAAAGCATGTACTGTATATGGACTGATAAATTAATAAATACACAAAAAATGCACCAATTAAATTACAAAGGAGAAATTTACTTCATGTTATATAATTTCATCCATCCATCCATCCATTTTCTTCCGCTTATCCGGGGTCGGGTCGCGGGGGTAGCAGCCTAAGTAGGGAGGCCCAGACTTCCCTCTCCCCAGCCACTTGGAGCAGCTCCTCTGGGGGAATCCCAAGGCGTTCCCAGGCCAGCCGAGAAACATAGTCCCTCCAGCGTGTCCTGGGTCTTCCTCTGGGTCTCCTCCCGGTGGGACATGCCCGGAACACCTCACCAGGGAGGCGTCCGCTTGTATCCGAGATCTCGTTCTTTCGGTCATAACCCAGAGCTCATGACCATAGATGAGGGTGGGAACGTAGATCGATCGGTAAATTGAGAGCTTTGCCTTTTGACTCAGCTCTCTCTTCACCACGACAGACCGGTACAGCACCCGCTTCACTGCAGACGCTGCACCTATCCGTCTATCGATCTCACGCTCCAGTTTTCCCTCATTCGTGAACAAGATCCCGAGATACTTAAACTCCTCCACTTGGGGCACACCTTGGCTGCGCCTAGAAATTCTGTCCATAAAAGTTATGAACAGAATCGGTGACAAAGGTCAACCTTTTTATTTTCCAGGTTAGTTCCAATAAATTATATATTTCTGCTTATAATTATAATACATTTTACTGTATTTTTAAAATATATATTTTTGTTTTTCTTGTAGATGCATTTGTGCCTTTTAGAGAGTCAGAGTCAGAGAGTCAGAGAGTCTTTATTGTCATTTGCACCGCATGTGGTACATGAGATGAAAACGAGATTATGTACACGAGGTCCCAGTTACATCCAACAACAAATGAAAGAGAAAAACAGTAATAACATCGAGAACTAACTAAGAAAAACATCAACTAGTAATACACTAAGCCTAATATAGTGGGAATAAACAGCAGCACGAACATGAGTTTGTATGAGCAGATGGTCACAGATGGTCACAGATGAACACAGCAACAAGAAAACATATCAGCATCACCATGATGTGATATTTTGCAGTGTTTATTTTAATTTTATTTTTATTTATTCATGAGTCTAACAGCCTCAGGGTAGAAGCTGTTCCTCAGTCTAGTGGTTCTACATGTGGTTTTAATGTTTATATTCAATTATTGTTTATATTTTTTCCCCACAAGTTTTTCTTTTTTAAATGGGTCTTGCATTTCTATGTCTCCTGTTTTGACTTTACCTTATGCATTTCTGCTTCATGCACAGTAGATCTACACATGGATCCTGCTCCTTCCTGTTTTTTTGACCAATAGAAGTGGAGTAGTGGTGTAAAAACACATGGAAATAAAAAGACTTTTGGGGGAATAAATATAAAATAAATAAATACTTACAATATAAATATTGGGAGGCACAAATGCACATACAAGTAAAAAGGAACACAAAAATATGTTTTTAAAAACAGTAAAATGTAAAGTTTATTGGAACTAAGCAGAAAAAATAAATATGAAGGTAAATTAAATTATAAAACATGAGGTAAAGTTCTCCTTTTTTAATTTAATTGATGCATTTCAAATGTATTTATTGGTCATTTTATATACAGTATTTTGGCTTTTACTTCTAATTATGTCAGTTGGGGTTCTTCATTAATTGTTACCTGCATGATTTGAATTTATTTTACAATCTCTGATGTCCATATCCTCTGACCTAGGCCTCACTGAATTCTCTAATACTTGACTAAATGTGTTGAGAGCCTCCAGCTGACTACATGCACACGTAAGTTATGACAATTTCTTATGTTTGTTTGTTTTTGTTTTATTATATTCTTCTTCTTTCGGCTTTTCCCTTTTCAGGGGTCGCCACAGCGAGTCATCCTCCTCCACCTCACTCTGTCCTCTGCATCCTCTGTCCTCACTCCAACTACCTCCATGTCCTCTAACTGCATCCATATATCTCCTCTTTGGTCTCCCTCTTTGTCTTTTTCCTGGCAGCTGCATTTCTAACATCCTTCTACCAATATACCCACTGTCCCTCCTCTGGACATGTCCAAACCATCTCAGTCTGGCCTCCCTAACTTTATCTCCCAGTTGTTCAACATGTGCTGTACCTCTGATTATCTCATTCCTGATCTTATCCATCCTTGTCACTCCTAAGGAGAACCTCAGCATCTTCATTTCTGCCACTTCCAGTTCTTTCTCCTGTCTTTTTGTCAATGCCACTGTCTCCAGACCATACAACATAGCTGGTCTCACCACTGTCTTGTAAACTTTTCCTTTGACCTTTGCTGACACCTTTTTGTCACAAATCACTCCTGAAACTTTTCTCCATCCACTCCATCCTGCCTGGACTCTCTTCTTCACCTCTTTACCACATTCCCCATTTTCCTGGACAGTGGACCCCAAGTACTTGAAGTCCTGCACCTTTGTGACCTCTGCTCCTTGTAGCCTCACTGTTCCACTGGCCTCCCTCTCATTCACACACATGTACTCTGTCTTACTACGGCTGACTTTCATTCCTCTTCTTTCAAGTGCATACCTCCACCTCTCCAAGTTGTCTTCCACCTGTTCCCTATTCTCACCACAGATCACAATGTCATCTGCAAACATCATAGTCCATGGGGATTCCTGCCTGACCTCATCTGTTAGTCGGTCCATCACCAGAACAAACAAGAAGGGGCTCAGAGCCGATCCTTGATGCAATCCCACCGCCACCTTGAAGCTATCTGTCACTCCTACAGCACATCTCACCACTGTCCTGCTGTCTTCATACATGTCCTGTACAGGTAGTCCCCGATTTACGAGCGAGATCCGTTACAACGAGGCGCTCGTAAACCGGAAATCTCGTAATTTGGAACGGTTGCCATGTCTCTCGTAAGTCCGGAATTTCGCTCGTAAATTGGAACGATTTCGCTAGCGCGACTACAAACACTCGTTTTTCATCAAAAAACTGCTTATGAGTGCATAAAAATGATCGGAAACGTGTGTCCATATGTTTAGCTAACTAACTGTGGTGAAAAAACACATGAAAACTCAGTATTTTTTGCGTTTTTTCCAAAAATTCGCCAGCTCGTAAGTCTGGAACCTCGTAGATCAGAGCGCTCGTAATTCGGGGACTACCTGTACCTGTCTAACATACTTTTCTGCCACTCCAGATTTCCTCATGCAATACCACACCTCTTCTCTTGGCACCCTGTCATATGCTTTTTCTAAATCCACAAACACACAATGGAGTTCTTTCTGACCCTCTCTGTACTTCTCTATCAACATCCTCAAAGCAAAGATGGCATCTGTGGTGCTCTTTCTTGGCATGAAACCATACTGCTGCTCACAGATAGTCACATCTTGTCTAAGCCTTCCTTCCACAACTCTCTCCCAGATCTTCATTGTGTGGCTCATCAACTTAATTCCCCTGTAGTTGCTACAACTCTGTACATCACCCTTGTTCTTAAAAATGGGAACCAGCACACTTCTTCTCCATTCTTCAGGCATTTTCTCACCCTCAAATATTCCATTAAATATTTGAGTCAAAAACCTCACTGCCACCTCTCCAAGACATTTCCAAACCTCCACTGGTATGTCATCAGGTCCTACTGCCTTCCCCTTCTTCATTCTTTTCAGAGCTTTCCGGACTTCACCCTCACTAATCTTTCCCACTTCCTGGTCCACAGTTTCTATTACCTCCACTCTTCTTTCTCTTTCATTCTCTTCATTCATTAGCTCCTCAAAGTAATCCTTCCATCTTCCCATCACACTCTCCTCACTTGTTAGAACATTCCCATTCCCATATTTAATAAGCCTAACCTGCTGCACATCCTTTCCAGCCTGATCCCTCTGTCTTGCCAATCGGTACAAGTCCTTCTCGCCCTCTTTAGTGTCCAGTCTCCCATATAACTCATTGTACGCCCTCTGCTTTGCCTTAGCTACTTCCCTCTTTGCTCTATGTCCCATCTCCTTATATTCCTGTCTCCGCTCTTCAGTCCTCTCACAGTCATATTTCTTCTTGGCTAATCTCTTTCTTTGAATGGCGTCCTGCACTTCACTATTCCACCACCAGGTTTCCTTATCTTCCATTCTTTGTCCAGATGACACACCAAGTACCTTCCTACCTGTCTCTCTAATTACTGTTGCTGTAGTAGCCCAGTCACTTGGAAGCTCTTTCTTACCACCCAGAGCCTTTAACACAGTGGTCCCCAAACTTTTTCCTGTGAGGGCCACATAACTTTTCCCTTCTCTGGTGGGGGGCCGGAGTCAGTTTTTAACAGGAAAAAGTGTGACGATTGCAGGAGTGCCTAAATCAGGGGTGCCCAACCTTTTTTGAACCAAGAGTTACTTTTGAAGTCGGCAGTTTGCCGAGAGCTACTCGTCCAGTCTCAGTATCAAAAAACAAAATTTTTCATCTCCCTACTCCTCACTTCTTTAAAGTAAATAAAACAGAACGTAATGTGTTGCTAGTTTTATTTAATTAAAGTATTTTATCAAAGTAAAATGACGCAATATTTGAAAAGCACACCATATTTTTTAAAGAAATGAATAAACAATGAACTGAACAATATAAAACTCCCTCATTTACACTAACTATTTACAAAAAGTGACTTACAAAGGTGCAGATTTACAAATCTCCAACAACTATTTCAAACCTCAATAAAACCTAAATATCAAAACTAGGCAGCTGCTCTGTGCAGCAGGATGGTGTCATCTGGTGCAAGCTGTATAAAATAAATGTGTCTCTACCTTAGTGGCACTTCTGACACTGAGAGGAGGAGGCGCGGGGCAGTATGAGGTGGTTGGGAGGCGCAGGCAGGTCTCCAGATGATCATCAGTCATTGTGGATCTGTTTTTGGACTTGATGATTTTCATGTGTGAAAAAGCAGACTCACACAGGTAGGTAGATCCAAAAAGTGCTAGTTCAAAGCACATCTTCGGATGTAAGGATACTTTTCTTCTGAGAGCAGACTCCAGAACTCTCCATCCACGCCAGGTGATGCTCGAATTACAGATGAGGCAAATAGACTTTGAATTAGAATAAACAAAAAAATACTCCTCCTCCCACTCTGTGTGAAAATAATATTTATGTGAAAGGGAGACAATTCAACTTACTCCTTCATCTTTAAAAACTGTGTTAGGATATGCTAAGTACTTGGTGACCGTACAGTACTGTACATGTATTCATTTGTAAAAAAAAAAAAAAATTTTTTTTTTTTTTTTTACTATTGTTCTGGGGGCCGGACCAAATGTGGGGGCGGGCCGGATGCGGCCCGCGGGCCGTAGTTTGGGGACCACTGCTTTAACAGCTCGTCTCTGAATTTCTCACAACATTCTTCTTTCTTCCACCATTTTCTTTCTTTAGCTTCCACCATTTGGTCTTCTTCTCTGGTTTTACTCTTTTTCTCTTCTTCGCAACAACAGTCATTCTACACACAACCATCCGATGCTGTCTGGCCACGCTCTCCCCTGCTACAACCTTACAGTCTCCAATCTCTCTCAGGTTTCCTCTTCTACACAGAATGTAGTCGACCTGTGTACTCCTTCCTCCACTCTTATAGGTCACTCTATGTTCCTCCCTCTTTTGGAAATAGGTATTGACTATAGCCATTTCCATTCTCTTGGCAAAATCCACCACCATCTGTCCTTCCTGGTTTCTTTCCTTGACACCAAACCTACCCATCACTTCCTCATCCCCTCTGTTTCCTTCACCAACATGTCCATTCAGGTCTGCTCCAATCACCACTCTTTCCTCCCTGGGAATACTCTCTATCACTTCATCCAAATCTTTCCAAAATTTATCTTTCTCCTCCCCATCACATCCAACCTGTGGAGCATAACCACTTACTATGTTTAGCATCAGACCTTCTACTTCTACCTTTAGACACATCACCCTATCTGACACTCTCTTCACCTCTACTACATTCTTTGCCAACTCCTCCTTCAGGACCACCCCTACTCCATTTCTCTTTCTATCCACACCATGGTAAAACAGTTTGAACCCTGCTCCAATACTGTGAGCCTTGCTGCCCTTCCACTTGGTCTCTTGGACACATAAAACATCTACCTTTCTTCTCTGCATCATGTCAGCCAGCTCTCTACCTTTGCCTGTCATTGTCCCCACATTTAGAGTTGCAACCCTCAGTCCTACATTCTTCACTTTCCTCCTCTCCCTCTGTCTCCTGACACGTTTTCCTCCTCGGCGTCTTCGACTAACAGTAGTACAATTTCCGCCGGCACCCTGTTTGTCAACAGCACCGGTGGCGGACGTTGTTAACCCGGGCCTCGACCGATCTGGTATGGTTTCACTTTGATGAACTCGCATTATGGTTTTGGCAAGTGTTTTACATCGGATGCCATTCCTGACACAACCCTCACCATTTACCCGGGCTTGGGACCGGCACAAGAGATACAATGGCTTGTGCTCCCTAGTGGCTGGCTGTTTTGTTTTATTATATTGTTTTTTGGTATTGCCTGGTTATAATCTTGTTTTTCTTTGTGCTTTTCTTAGGCTCCTGTCTGACCTCCAAATGCTAATGTTGCTAGCAATGAGGACCCCACAAGGATGTGTACTGAGCCCCCTTCTATTCACCCTGCTAACACACGACTGCACACCATCATACAGCTCCAACCACTTCATCAAGTTTGCGGACGACACAACAGTGGTGGGTCTCATCAGCAACAACGATGAGACGGACTACAGGAACGAGGTGAGCCGCTTGGCCTTGTGGTACGGACACAACAATCTCACTCTCAACGTGGAGAAGACAAAGGAGATTGTCGTGGACTTCAGGAAGAGGGATGCCCAACATGCCCCTCTGACCATCAACAGCACCGCAGTGGAGAGAGTGGACAGCACCAAGTTCCTGGGAGTGCACGTCTCAAAGGACCTGTCCTGGAGCAGGAACACTGCAGCACTGGCCAAGAAGGCTCACCAGCGTCTCTACTTTCTCCACAAGCTGAAAAGGGCTGGAGCTTCAACCCCCATCATGTGCACCTTCTACAGAGGTGCCATAGAAAGTGTCCTGACCAGCTGCATCACTGTGTGGTTTGGTGCATGTACTGCATCCTGCCGCAAGAGCCTCCAGCGCATCATGAGAGCAGCTGAGAAGATCGTCGGCACCTCCTTCCCCTCACTGCAGGACTTACACAGCAAACGCCTCACTCGGAAAGCCCACTGCATGGCAGGTGATCCCACACACCCACTACACAGCTGCTTTAGACTGTTGCCTTCAGGGAGGAGACTGAGGAGTCTCCAGGCTCGAACCAGCAGACTGAGAGACAGCTCTGTTCATCAGGCAGTAAGGATGCTAAACACTCTGCCTGCTCTGCCTCCCCTCCCATTTGAACTGCCTTAACACAAAAAACTTTCTCACACATTACCACTCAACACAAAGATTTTAACACTGGACTCTGTGTCATCAAACGGGTTATTCACTAAACTCTCGGTCATGTGCTCATTCAGTTTGCACTACTTCTCATATTTGCACTGTATTACATTACTGCCTATAGTCATACTACTGTTTACATTCACTGTTTACATTTATTAATACTGTTTACATTTATTACTACTGTTTACATTTATTACTACTGTTTACATTTACACTACTTTTATATCTACACTACTGCTGATACATATACAGTATTCTCTGACTAGCCTTATTTAAGGATGCCCAATGTGCCTTATGTGCCTTACTGCATATGCCACTTTGCCTCTATACCAACATCAACTACCTCATACATATACTGTGTACATTAACTCATATGCTGCTTTGCCACTCTTTGCAAATGTCAATGCTAGAACCTTCAGTTTATTTTATAGATACACTTTATATACTTTTTATACTACTATGCAATAACTCAGGACAGTATTACACTTTTATCATTTCATTTTATGCTTATGTCATTAAATGTTTAGTGTTTTAGTGTTGGTGTAACTGTCAGGACAGTGT
>JBBPBX010087733.1:0-14640 GCA_038048925.1 Garcialebias charrua
TGTCATATATCGTGACCACACTGTAACTGTCATATATCGTGACCACAGTGTAACTGTCATATATCGTGACCACACTGTAACTGTCATATATCGTGACCACAGTGTAACTGTCATATATCGTGACCACACTGTAACTGTCATATATTGTGACCACAGTGTAACTGTCATATATCGTGACCACACTGTAACTGTCATATATCGTGACCACAGTGTAACTGTCATATATCGTGACCACACTGTAACTGTCATATATCGTGACCACAGTGTAACTGTCATATATCGTGACCACACTGTAACTGTCATATATCGTGACCACAGTGTAACTGTCATATATCGTGACCACACTGTAACTGTCATATATCGTGACCACAGTGTAACTGTCATATATCGTGACCACAGTGTAACTGTCATATATCGTGACCACACTGTAACTGTCATATATCGTGACCACAGTGTAACTGTCATATATCGTGACCACACTGTAACTGTCATATATTGTGACCACAGTGTAACTGTCATATATCGTGACCACACTGTAACTGTCATATATCGTGACCACAGTGTAACTGTCATATATCGTGACCACACTGTAACTGTCATATATCGTGACCACACTGTAACTGTCATATATTGTGACCACAGTGTAACTGTCATATATCGTGACCACACTGTAACTGTCATATATCGTGACCACAGTGTAACTGTCATATATCGTGACCACACTGTAACTGTCATATATCGTGACCGCAGTGTAACTGTCATATATCGTGACCACACTGTAACTGTCATATATCGTGACCACACTGTAACTGTCATATATCGTGACCACACTGTAACTGTCATATATCGTTACCACAGTGTAACTGTCATATATCGTGACCACAGTGTAACTGTCATATATCGTGACCACACTGTAACTGTCATACAGGTAGTCCCCGATTTACGAGCGCTCTGATCTACGAGGTTCCAGACTTACGAGCTGGCGAATTATTGGAAAAAACGCAAAAACTACTGAGTTTTCCTGTGTTTTTTCACCACAGTTCGTTAGCTAAACATGTGGACACACGTTTCCGATCATTTTTATGCACTCATAAGCAATTTTTCGATGAAAAACGAGTGTTTGTAGTCGCGCTAGCAAAACCGTTCCAATTTACGAGCGAATTTCCGGACTTACGAGAAGCGTGGCGGCCGTTCCAAATTACGAGATTTCCGGTTTACGAGCGCCTCGTTGTAACGGATCTCGCTCGTAAATCGGGGACTACCTGTATATCGTTACCACAGTGTAACTGTCATATATCATGACCACAGTGTAACTGTCATATATTGTGACCACAGTGTAACTGTCATATATTATTACAACAATGTAACTGTCATATATCGTGACCACACTGTAACTGTCATATATCGTGACCACAGTGTAACTGTAATATATCGTGACCACACAGTAACTGTCATATATCGTGACCACAGTGTAACTGTCATATATCGTGACCACAGTGTAACTGTCATATATCGTGACCACAATGTAACTGTCATATATCGTGACCACAGTGTAACTGTCATATATCGTGACCACAGTGTAACTGTCATATATCGTGACCACAGTGTAACTGTCATATATCGTGACCACACTGTAACTGTCATATATCGTGACCACAGTGTAACTGTCATATATCGTGACCACACTGTAACTGTCATATATCGTGACCACAGTGTAACTGTCATATATCGTGACCACACTGTAACTGTCATATATTGTGACCACAGTGTAACTGTCATATATCGTGACCACACTGTAACTGTCATATATCGTGACCACAGTGTAACTGTCATATATCGTGACCACACTGTAACTGTCATATATTGTGACCACAGTGTAACTGTCATATATCGTGACCACACTGTAACTGTCATATATCGTGACCACAGTGTAACTGTCATATATCGTGACCACACTGTAACTGTCATATATCGTGACCACAGTGTAACTGTCATATATCGTGACCACACTGTAACTGTCATATATCGTGACCACAGTGTAACTGTCATATATCGTGACCACACTGTAACTGTCATATATCGTGACCACAGTGTAACTGTCATATATCGTGACCACACTGTAACTGTCATATATCGTGACCACAGTGTAACTGTCATATATCGTGACCACACTGTAACTGTCATATATCGTGACCACAGTGTAACTGTCATATATCGTGACCACACTGTAACTGTCATATATTGTGACCACAGTGTAACTGTCATATATCGTGACCACACTGTAACTGTCATATATCGTGACCACAGTGTAACTGTCATATATCGTGACCACACTGTAACTGTCATATATCGTGACCACAGTGTAACTGTCATATATCGTGACCACATTGTAACTGTCATATATCGTGACCACAGTGTAACTGTCATATATCGTGACCACAGTGTAACTGTCATATATCGTGACCACACTGTAACTGTCATACAGGTAGTCCCCGATTTACGAGCGCTCTGATCTACGAGGTTCCAGACTTACGAGCTGGCGAATTATTGGAAAAAACGCAAAAACTACTGAGTTTTCCTGTGTTTTTTCACCACAGTTCGTTAGCTAAACATGTGGACACACGTTTCCGATCATTTTTATGCACTCATAAGCAGTTTTTCGATGAAAAACGAGTGTTTGTAGTCGCGCTAGCAAAACCGTTCCAATTTACGAGCGAATTTCCGGACTTACGAGAAGCGTGGCGGCCGTTCCAAATTACGAGATTTCCGGTTTACGAGCGCCTCGTTGTAACGGATCTTGCTCGTAAATCGGGGACTACCTGTATATCGTTACCACAGTGTAACTGTCATATATCATGACCACAGTGTAACTGTCATATATTGTGACCACAGTGTAACTGTCATATATTATTACAACAGTGTAACTGTCATATATCGTGACCACACTGTAACTGTCATATATCGTGACCACAGTGTAACTGTAATATATCGTGACCACACAGTAACTGTCATATATCGTGACCACAGTGTAACTGTCATATATCGTGACCACAGTGTAACTGTCATATATCGTGACCACAATGTAACTGTCATATATCGTGACCACAGTGTAACTGTCATATATCGTGACCACAGTGTAACTGTCATATATCGTGACCACAGTGTAACTGTCATATATCGTGACCACACTGTAACTGTCATATATCGTGACCACAGTGTAACTGTCATATATCGTGACCACACTGTAACTGTCATATATGTGACCACAGTGTAACTGTCATATATCGTGACCACACTGTAACTGTCATATATTGTGACCACAGTGTAACTGTCATATATCGTGACCACACTGTAACTGTCATATATCGTGACCGCACTGTAACTGTCATATATTGTGACCACAGTGTAACTGTCATATATCGTGACCACACTGTAACTGTCATATATCGTGACCGCAGTGTAACTGTCATATATCGTGACCACACTGTAACTGTCATATATCGTGACCGCAGTGTAACTGTCATATATCGTGACCACACTGTAACTGTCATATATCGTGACCACACTGTAACTGTCATATATCGTTACCACAGTGTAACTGTCATATATCGTGACCACAGTGTAACTGTCATATATCGTGACCACACTGTAACTGTCATACAGGTAGTCCCCGATTTACGAGCGCTCTGATCTACGAGGTTCCAGACTTACGAGCTGGCGAATTATTGGAAAAAACGCAAAAACTACTGAGTTTTCCTGTGTTTTTTCACCACAGTTCGTTAGCTAAACATGTGGACACACGTTTCCGATCATTTTTATGCACTCATAAGCAATTTTTCGATGAAAAACGAGTGTTTGTAGTCGCGCTAGCAAAACCGTTCCAATTTACGAGCGAATTTCCGGACTTACGAGAAGCGTGGCGGCCGTTCCAAATTACGAGATTTCCGGTTTACGAGCGCCTCGTTGTAACGGATCTCGCTCGTAAATCGGGGACTACCTGTATATCGTTACCACAGTGTAACTGTCATATATCATGACCACAGTGTAACTGTCATATATTGTGACCACAGTGTAACTGTCATATATTATTACAACAATGTAACTGTCATATATCGTGACCACACTGTAACTGTCATATATCGTGACCACAGTGTAACTGTAATATATCGTGACCACAGTAACTGTCATATATCGTGACCACAGTGTAACTGTCATATATCGTGACCACAGTGTAACTGTCATATATCGTGACCACACTGTAACTGTCATATATCGTGACCACAGTGTAACTGTCATATATCGTGACCACAGTGTAACTGTCATATATCGTGACCACAGTGTAACTGTCATATATCGTGACCACAGTGTAACTGTCATATATCGTGACCACAGTGTAACTGTCATATATCGTGACCACACTGTAACTGTCATATATCGTGACCACAGTGTAACTGTCATATATCGTGACCACACTGTAACTGTCATATATCGTGACCACAGTGTAACTGTCATATATCGTGACCACAGTGTAACTGTCATATATCGTGACCACAGTGTAACTGTCATATATCGTGACCACACTGTAACTGTCATATATCGTGACCACAGTGTAACTGTCATATATCGTGACCACACTGTAACTGTCATATATCGTGACCACAGTGTAACTGTCATATATCGTGACCACACTGTAACTGTCATATATCGTGACCACAGTGTAACTGTCATATATCGTGACCACAGTGTAACTGTCATATATCGTGACCACACTGTAACTGTCATATATCGTGACCACAGTGTAACTGTCATATATCGTGACCACACTGTAACTGTCATATATCGTGACCACAGTGTAACTGTCATATATCGTGACCACACTGTAACTGTCATATATCGTGACCACAGTGTAACTGTCATATATCGTGACCACAGTGTAACTGTCATATATCGTGACCACAGTGTAACTGTCATATATCGTGACCACACTGTAACTGTCATATATCGTGACCACAGTGTAACTGTCATATATCGTGACCACACTGTAACTGTCATATATCGTGACCACAGTGTAACTGTCATATATCGTGACCACACTGTAACTGTCATATATCGTGACCACAGTGTAACTGTCATATATCGTGACCACACTGTAACTGTCATATATCGTGACCACAGTGTAACTGTCATATATCGTGACCACACTGTAACTGTCATATATCGTGACCACAGTGTAACTGTCATATATCGTGACCACACTGTAACTGTCATATATCGTGACCACAGTGTAACTGTCATATATCGTGACCACACTGTAACTGTCATATATCGTGACCACAGTGTAACTGTCATATATCGTGACCACACTGTAACTGTCATATATCGTGACCACAGTGTAACTGTCATATATCGTGACCACAGTGTAACTGTCATATATCGTGACCACACTGTAACTGTCATACAGGTAGTCCCCGATTTACGAGCGCTCTGATCTACGAGGTTCCAGACTTACGAGCTGGCGAATTATTGGAAAAAACGCAAAAACTACTGAGTTTTCCTGTGTTTTTTCACCACAGTTCGTTAGCTAAACATGTGGACACACGTTTCCGATCATTTTTATGCACTCATAAGCAGTTTTTCGATGAAAAACGAGTGTTTGTAGTCGCGCTAGCAAAACCGTTCCAATTTACGAGCGAATTTCCGGACTTACGAGAAGCGTGGCGGCCGTTCCAAATTACGAGATTTCCGGTTTACGAGCGCCTCGTTGTAACGGATCTTGCTCGTAAATCGGGGACTACCTGTATATCGTTACCACAGTGTAACTGTCATATATCATGACCACAGTGTAACTGTCATATATTGTGACCACAGTGTAACTGTCATATATTATTACAACAGTGTAACTGTCATATATCGTGACCACACTGTAACTGTCATATATCGTGACCACAGTGTAACTGTCATATATCGTGACCACAGTAACTGTCATATATCGTGACCACAGTGTAACTGTCATATATCGTGACCACAGTGTAACTGTCATATATCGTGACCACATGTAACTGTCATATATCGTGACCACAGTGTAACTGTCATATATCGTGACCACAGTGTAACTGTCATATATCGTGACCACAGTGTAACTGTCATATATCGTGACCACACTGTAACTGTCATATATCGTGACCACAGTGTAACTGTCATATATCGTGACCACACTGTAACTGTCATATATCGTGACCACAGTGTAACTGTCATATATCGTGACCACACTGTAACTGTCATATATCGTGACCACAGTGTAACTGTCATATATCGTGACCACACTGTAACTGTCATATATCGTGACCACACTGTAACTGTCATATATTGTGACCACAGTGTAACTGTCATATATCGTGACCACACTGTAACTGTCATATATCGTGACCGCAGTGTAACTGTCATATATCGTGACCACACTGTAACTGTCATATATCGTGACCGCAGTGTAACTGTCATATATCGTGACCACATTGTAACTGTCATATATCGTGACCACACTGTAACTGTCATATATCGTTACCACAGTGTAACTGTCATATATCGTGACCACAGTGTAACTGTCATATATCGTGACCACACTGTAACTGTCATACAGGTAGTCCCCGATTTACGAGCGCTCTGATCTACGAGGTTCCAGACTTACGAGCTGGCGAATTATTGGAAAAAACGCAAAAACTACTGAGTTTTCCTGTGTTTTTTCACCACAGTTCGTTAGCTAAACATGTGGACACACGTTTCCGATCATTTTTATGCACTCATAAGCAATTTTTCGATGAAAAACGAGTGTTTGTAGTCGCGCTAGCAAAACCGTTCCAATTTACGAGCGAATTTCCGGACTTACGAGAAGCGTGGCGGCCGTTCCAAATTACGAGATTTCCGGTTTACGAGCGCCTCGTTGTAACGGATCTCGCTCGTAAATCGGGGACTACCTGTATATCGTTACCACAGTGTAACTGTCATATATCATGACCACAGTGTAACTGTCATATATTGTGACCACAGTGTAACTGTCATATATTATTACAACAATGTAACTGTCATATATCGTGACCACACTGTAACTGTCATATATCGTGACCACAGTGTAACTGTAATATATCGTGACCACACAGTAACTGTCATATATCGTGACCACAGTGTAACTGTCATATATCGTGACCACAGTGTAACTGTCATATATCGTGACCACAATGTAACTGTCATATATCGTGACCACAGTGTAACTGTCATATATCGTGACCACAGTGTAACTGTCATATATCGTGACCACAGTGTAACTGTCATATATCGTGACCACACTGTAACTGTCATATATCGTGACCACAGTGTAACTGTCATATATCGTGACCACACTGTAACTGTCATATATCGTGACCACAGTGTAACTGTCATATATCGTGACCACACTGTAACTGTCATATATCGTGACCATACCACAGTGTAACTGTCATATATCGTGACCACAGTGTAACTGTCATATATTGTGACCACAGTGTAACTGTCATATATCGTGACCACACTGTAACTGTCATATATCGTGACCACAGTGTAACTGTCATATATCGTGACCACACTGTAACTGTCATATATTGTGACCACAGTGTAACTGTCATATATCGTGACCACACTGTAACTGTCATATATCGTGACCACAATGTAACTGTCATATATCGTGACCACAGTGTAACTGTCATATATCGTGACCACAGTGTAACTGTCATATATCGTGACCACACTGTAACTGTCATATATCGTGACCACAGTGTAACTGTCATATATCGTGACCACACTGTAACTGTCATATATCGTGACCACAGTGTAACTGTCATATATCGTGACCACACTGTAACTGTCATATATCGTGACCACAGTGTAACTGTCATATATCGTGACCACACTGTAACTGTCATATATCGTGACCACAGTGTAACTGTCATATATCGTGACCACACTGTAACTGTCATATATCGTGACCACAGTGTAACTGTCATATATCGTGACCACACTGTAACTGTCATATATCGTGACCACACTGTAACTGTCATATATCGTGACCACACTGTAACTGTCATATATCGTGACCACAGTGTAACTGTCATATATCGTGACCACAGTGTAACTGTCATATATCGTGACCACACTGTAACTGTCATATATCGTGACCACAGTGTAACTGTCATATATCGTGACCACACTGTAACTGTCATATATCGTGACCACAGTGTAACTGTCATATATCGTGACCACACTGTAACTGTCATATATCGTGACCACAGTGTAACTGTCATATATCGTGACCACAGTGTAACTGTCATATATCGTGACCACAGTGTAACTGTCATATATCGTGACCACAGTGTAACTGTCATATATCGTGACCACAGTGTAACTGTCATATATCGTGACCACACTGTAACTGTCATATATCGTGACCACAGTGTAACTGTCATATATCGTGACCACACTGTAACTGTCATATATTGTGACCACAGTGTAACTGTCATATATCGTGACCACAGTGTAACTGTCATATATCGTGACCACACTGTAACTGTCATATATCGTGACCACAGTGTAACTGTCATATATCGTGACCACAGTGTAACTGTCATATATCGTGACCACAGTGTAACTGTCATATATTCTTGACCACAGTGTAACTGTCATATATCGTGACCACACTGTAACTGTCATATATCGTGACCACAGTGTAACTGTCATATATCGTGACCACACTGTAACTGTCATATATCGTGACCACAGTGTAACTGTCATATATCGTGACCACAGTGTAACTGTCATATATCGTGACCACAGTGTAACTGTCATATATCGTGACCACAGTGTAACTGTCATATATCGTGACCACAGTGTAACTGTCATATATCGTGACCACACTGTAACTGTCATATATCGTGACCACAGTGTAACTGTCATATATCGTGACCACACTGTAACTGTCATATATCGTGACCACAGTGTAACTGTCATATATCGTGACCACAGTGTAACTGTCATATATCGTGACCACACTGTAACTGTCATATATCGTGACCACAGTGTAACTGTCATATATCGTGACCACACTGTAACTGTCATATATCGTGACCACAGTGTAACTGTCATATATCGTGACCACACTGTAACTGTCATATATCGTGACCACACTGTAACTGTCATATATCGTGACCACAGTGTAACTGTCATATATCGTGACCACAGTGTAACTGTCATATATCGTGACCACACTGTAACTGTCATACAGGTAGTCCCCGATTTACGAGCGCTCTGATCTACGAGGTTCCAGACTTACGAGCTGGCGAATTATTGGAAAAAACGCAAAAACTACTGAGTTTTCCTGTGTTTTTTCACCACAGTTCGTTAGCTAAACATGTGGACACACGTTTCCGATCATTTTTATGCACTCATAAGCAATTTTTCGATGAAAAACGAGTGTTTGTAGTCGCGCTAGCAAAACCGTTCCAATTTACGAGCGAATTTCCGGACTTACGAGAAGCGTGGCGGCCGTTCCAAATTACGAGATTTCCGGTTTACGAGCGCCTCGTTGTAACGGATCTCGCTCGTAAATCGGGGACTACCTGTATATCGTTACCACAGTGTAACTGTCATATATCATGACCACAGTGTAACTGTCATATATTGTGACCACAGTGTAACTGTCATATATTATTACAACAAGTGTAACTGTCATATATCGTGACCACACTGTAACTGTCATATATCGTGACCACAGTGTAACTGTCATATATCGTGACCACAGTGTAACTGTCATATATCGTGACCACAGTGTAACTGTCATATATCGTGACCACAGTGTAACTGTCATATATCGTGACCACAGTGTAACTGTCATATATCGTGACCACAGTGTAACTGTCATATATCGTGACCACACTGTAACTGTCATATATCGTGACCACAGTGTAACTGTCATATATCGTGACCACACTGTAACTGTCATATATCGTGACCACAGTGTAACTGTCATATATCGTGACCACACTGTAACTGTCATATATCGTGACCACACGTGTAACTGTCATATATCGTGACCACAGTGTAACTGTCATATATCGTGACCACAGTGTAACTGTCATATATCGTGACCACACTGTAACTGTCATATATCGTGACCACAGTGTAACTGTCATATATCGTGACCACACTGTAACTGTCATATATCGTGACCACAGTGTAACTGTCATATATCGTGACCACACTGTAACTGTCATATATCGTGACCACAGTGTAACTGTCATATATCGTGACCACACTGTAACTGTCATATATCGTGACCACAGTGTAACTGTCATATATCGTGACCACACTGTAACTGTCATATATCGTGACCACAGTGTAACTGTCATATATCGTGACCACACTGTAACTGTCATATATCGTGACCACAGTGTAACTGTCATATATCGTGACCACACTGTAACTGTCATATATCGTGACCACAGTGTAACTGTCATATATCGTGACCACACTGTAACTGTCATATATCGTGACCACAGTGTAACTGTCATATATCGTGACCACACTGTAACTGTCATATATCGTGACCACAGTGTAACTGTCATATATCATGACCACACTGTAACTGTCATATATCGTGACCACAGTGTAACTGTCATATATCGTGACCACAGTGTAACTGTCATATATCGTGACCACACTGTAACTGTCATATATCGTGACCACAGTGTAACTGTCATATATCGTGACCACACTGTAACTGTCATATATCGTGACCACAGTGTAACTGTCATATATCGTGACCACACTGTAACTGTCATATATTGTGACCACAGTGTAACTGTCATATATCGTGACCACACTGTAACTGTCATATATCGTGACCACACTGTAACTGTCATATATTGTGACCACAGTGTAACTGTCATATATCGTGACCACACTGTAACTGTCATATATCGTGACCACAGTGTAACTGTCATATATCGTGACCACACTGTAACTGTCATATATCGTGACCACAGTGTAACTGTCATATATCGTGACCACACTGTAACTGTCATATATCGTGACCACACTGTAACTGTCATATATCGTGACCACAGTGTAACTGTCATATATCGTGACCACAGTGTAACTGTCATATATCGTGACCACACTGTAACTGTCATACAGGTAGTCCCCGATTTACGAGCGCTCTGATCTACGAGGTTCCAGACTTACGAGCTGGCGAATTATTGGAAAAAACGCAAAAACTACTGAGTTTTCCTGTGTTTTTTCACCACAGTTCGTTAGCTAAACATGTGGACACACGTTTCCGATCATTTTTATGCACTCATAAGCAATTTTTCGATGAAAAACGAGTGTTTGTAGTCGCGCTAGCAAAACCGTTCCAATTTACGAGCGAATTTCCGGACTTACGAGAAGCGTGGCGGCCGTTCCAAATTACGAGATTTCCGGTTTACGAGTGCCTCGTTGTAACGGATCTCGCTCGTAAATCGGGGACTACCTGTATATCGTGACCACAGTGTAACTGTCATATATCGTAACCACAGTGTAACTGTCATATATAGTGACCACAGTGTAACTGTCATATATCGTGACCACACTGTAACTGTCATATATCGTGACCACAGTGTAACTGTCATATATCGTGACCACACTGTAACTGTCATATATCGTGACCACAGTGTAACTGTCATATATCGTGACCACACTGTAACTGTCATATATCGTGACCACAGTGTAACTGTCATATATCGTGACCACACTGTAACTGTCATATATCGTGACCACAGTGTAACTGTCATATATCGTGACCACACTGTAACTGTCATATATCGTGACCACAGTGTAACTGTCATATATCGTGACCACTGTAACTGTCATATATCGTGACCACAGTGTAACTGTCATATATCGTGACCACACTGTAACTGTCATATATCGTGACCACAGTGTAACTGTCATATATCGTGACCACACTGTAACTGTCATATATCGTGACCACAGTGTAACTGTCATATATCGTGACCACAGTGTAACTGTCATATATCGTGACCACACTGTAACTGTCATACAGGTAGTCCCCGATTTACGAGCGCTCTGATCTACGAGGTTCCAGACTTACGAGCTGGCGAATTATTGGAAAAAACGCAAAAACTACTGAGTTTTCCTGTGTTTTTTCACCACAGTTCGTTAGCTAAACATGTGGACACACGTTTCCGATCATTTTTATGCACTCATAAGCAGTTTTTCGATGAAAAACGAGTGTTTGTAGTCGCGCTAGCAAAACCGTTCCAATTTACGAGCGAATTTCCGGACTTACGAGAAGCGTGGCGGCCGTTCCAAATTACGAGATTTCCGGTTTACGAGCGCCTCGTTGTAACGGATCTTGCTCGTAAATCGGGGACTACCTGTATATCGTTACCACAGTGTAACTGTCATATATCATGACCACAGTGTAACTGTCATATATTGTGACCACAGTGTAACTGTCATATATTATTACAACAGTGTAACTGTCATATATCGTGACCACACTGTAACTGTCATATATCGTGACCACAGTGTAACTGTCATATATCGTGACCACAGTGTAACTGTCATATATCGTGACCACACTGTAACTGTCATATATCGTGACCACAGTGTAACTGTCATATATCGTGACCACACTGTAACTGTCATATATCGTGACCACAGTGTAACTGTCATATATCGTGACCACAGTGTAACTGTCATATATCGTGACCACACTGTAACTGTCATATATCGTGACCACAGTGTAACTGTCATATATCGTGACCACACTGTAACTGTCATATATCGTGACCACAGTGTAACTGTCATATATCGTGACCACAGTGTAACTGTCATATATCGTGACCACACTGTAACTGTCATATATCGTGACCACAGTGTAACTGTCATATATCATGACCACAGTGTAACTGTCATATATCGTGACCACAGTGTAACTGTCATATATCGTGACCACAGTGTAACTGTCATATATCGTGACCACACTGTAACTGTCATATATCGTGACCACAGTGTAACTGTCATATATCGTGACCACACTGTAACTGTCATATATCGTGACCACAGTGTAACTGTCATATATCGTGACCACAGTGTAACTGTCATATATCGTGACCACAGTGTAACTGTCATATATCGTGACCACACTGTAACTGTCATATATCGTGACCACAGTGTAACTGTCATATATCGTGACCACAGTGTAACTGTCATATATCGTGACCACACTGTAACTGTCATATATCGTGACCACAGTGTAACTGTCATATATCGTGACCACACTGTAACTGTCATATATCGTGACCACAGTGTAACTGTCATATATCGTGACCACACTGTAACTGTCATATATCGTGACCACAGTGTAACTGTCATATATCGTGACCACACTGTAACTGTCATATATCGTGACCACAGTGTAACTGTCATATATCGTGACCACACTGTAACTGTCATATATCGTGACCACAGTGTAACTGTCATATATCGTGACCACACTGTAACTGTCATATATCGTGACCACAGTGTAACTGTCATATATCGTGACCACACTGTAACTGTCATATATCGTGACCACAGTGTAACTGTCATATATCGTGACCACACTGTAACTGTCATATATCGTGACCACAGTGTAACTGTCATATATCGTGACCACAGTGTAACTGTCATATATCGTGACCACTGTAACTGTCATATATCGTGACCACAGTGTAACTGTCATATATCGTGACCACACTGTAACTGTCATATATCGTGACCACAGTGTAACTGTCATATATCGTGACCACACTGTAACTGTCATATATTGTGACCACAGTGTAACTGTCATATATCGTGACCACACTGTAACTGTCATATATCGTGACCACAGTGTAACTGTCATATATCGTGACCACACTGTAACTGTCATATATCGTGACCACAGTGTAACTGTCATATATCGTGACCACACTGTAACTGTCATATATCGTGACCACAGTGTAACTGTCATATATCGTGACCACACTGTAACTGTCATATATCGTGACCACAGTGTAACTGTCATATATCGTGACCACACTGTAACTGTCATATATCGTGACCACAGTGTAACTGTCATATATCGTGACCACACTGTAACTGTCATATATCGTGACCACAGTGTAACTGTCATATATCGTGACCACAGTGTAACTGTCATATATCGTGACCACACTGTAACTGTCATACAGGTAGTCCCCGATTTACGAGCGCTCTGATCTACGAGGTTCCAGACTTACGAGCTGGCGAATTATTGGAAAAAACGCAAAAACTACTGAGTTTTCCTGTGTTTTTTCACCACAGTTCGTTAGCTAAACATGTGGACACACGTTTCCGATCATTTTTATGCACTCATAAGCAGTTTTTCGATGAAAAACGAGTGTTCGTAGTCGCGCTAGCAAAACCGTTCCAATTTACGAGCGAAATTCCGGACTTACGAGAAGCGTGGCGGCCGTTCCAAATTACGAGATTTCCGGTTTACGAGCGCCTCGTTGTAACGGATCTCGCTCGTAAATCGGGGACTACCTGTAT
>JBBPBX010087735.1:0-14640 GCA_038048925.1 Garcialebias charrua
TTACCATGACAACAGCAACATACTGTCCAGATGTTACCATGACAACAGCAACATACTGTCCAGATGTTACCATGACAACAGCAACATACTGTCCAGATGTTACCATGACAGCAGTAACATACTGTCCAGATGTTACCATGACAACAGCAACATACTGTCCAGATGTTACCATGACAACAGCAACATACTGTCCAGATGTTACCATGACAGCAGTAACATACTGTCCAGATGTTACCATGACAACAGCAACATACTGTCCAGATGTTACCATGACAACAGCAACATACTGTCCAGATGTTACCATGACAGCAGTAACATACTGTCCAGATGTTACCATGACAACAGCAACATACTGTCCAGATGTTACCATGACAACAGCAACATACTGTCCAGATGTTACCATGACAACAGCAACATACTGTCCAGATGTTACCATGACAACAGCAACATACTGTCCAGATGTTACCATGACAACAGCAACATACTGTCCAGATGTTACCATGACAGCAGTAACATACTGTCCAGATGTTACCATGACAACAGCAACATACTGTCCAGATGTTACCATGACAACAGCAACATACTGTCCAGATGTTACCATGACAACAGCAACATACTGTCCAGATGTTACCATGACAGCAGTAACATACTGTCCAGATGTTACCATGACAGCAGTAACATACTGTCCAGATGTTACCATGACAACAGCAACATACTGTCCAGATGTTACCATGACAACAGCAACATACTGTCCAGATGTTACCATGACAACAGTAACATACTGTCCAGATGTTACCATGACAGCAGTAACATACTGTCCAGATGTTACCATGACAACAGCAACATACTGTCCAGATGTTACCATGACAGCAGCAACATACTGTCCAGATGTTACCATGACAACAGCAACATACTGTCCAGATGTTACCATGACAGCAGTAACATACTGTCCAGATGTTACCATGACAGCAGTAACATACTGTCCAGATGTTACCATGACAACAGCAACATACTGTCCAGATGTTACCATGACAACAGCAACATACTGTCCAGATGTTACCATGACAGCAGTAACATACTGTCCAGATGTTACCATGACAGCAGTAACATACTGTCCAGATGTTACCATGACAACAGCAACATACTGTCCAGATGTTACCATGACAGCAGTAACATACTGTCCAGATGTTACCATGACAGCAGTAACATACTGTCCAGATGTTACCATGACAACAGCAACATACTGTCCAGATGTTACCATGACAGCAGTAACATACTGTCCAGATGTTACCATGACAGCAGTAACATACTGTCCAGATGTTACCATGACAACAGCAACATACTGTCCAGATGTTACCATGACAGCAGCAACATACTGTCCAGATGTTACCATGACAACAGCAACATACTGTCCAGATGTTACCATGACAGCAGTAACATACTGTCCAGATGTTACCATGACAACAGCAACATACTGTCCAGATGTTACCATGACAGCAGTAACATACTGTCCAGATGTTACCATGACAGCAGTAACATACTGTCCAGATGTTACCATGACAACAGCAACATACTGTCCAGATGTTACCATGACAACAGTAACATACTCTCCAGATGTTACCATGACAGCAGTAACATACTGTCCAGATGTTACCATGACAGCAGTAACATACTGTTCAGCTGGTTGCTATGGTGACAGTAACATACTGCCCAGATGTTACCATGACAACAGCAACATACTGTCCAGATGTTACCATGACAACAGCAACATACTGTCCAGATGTTACCATGACAGCAGTAACATACTGTCCGGATGTTACCATGACAGCAGTAACATACTGTCCAGATGTTACCATGACAACAGCAACATACTGTCCAGATGTTACCATGACAGCAGTAACATACTGTCCGGATGTTACCATGACAGCAGTAACATACTGTCCAGATGTTACCATGACAGCAGTAACATACTGTCCAGATGTTACCATGACAGCAGTAACATACTGTCCAGCTGGTTGCTATGGCGACAGTAACATACTGTCCAGATGTTACCATGACAGCAGTAACATACTGTCCAGATGTTACCATGACAGCAGTAACATAGTGTCCAGATGTTACCATGACAGCAGTAACATACTGTCCAGCTGGTTGCTATGGTGACAGTAACATATATTTTGCTTTGATGCTAACATGTTGTCCTTTCTCCCATTCTGCTGACAGAGGGTGCTCTCAAGTTATTCTGTATGTAGAATTTTCAAATGTCTTTATACTCACTAAAAGAAATCCCACCCACCAAACCTCAACCCTCCATCAGCTGATTCCTTTCATTGTGTTTCCATTCTCATTTCATCTGTGGGCTTCTGTATGTTCAGACTGAATGAGGAACAGACAAGATAAGATGTTGTGATGAACACAAACACCACTTTTTACCCAAATGTTCCTGTGCTGGTTCAGGGGGATCCTAGACCACATTTTGAGGAAAATAATTTCAAAGAACCTGGTTTAAACCAGCAGTCAGTTTTTCCTCAGCCTGAAAGCCATTACATCCCTGAAAAGTTGCAGTGAGGAAATTATCCTTTTCTGGTGTATTATGAGTTTATGTTGACAGATTATGGTACAGTAGTCCCTCATTTATCGCGGGGGATCAGTACCCTGACTTAGTGCTAGATCCTCAACTTAAATTTGATAAACATTTAAAGACTATTTCAAAAACAATACAAAGTAATATTGTCGAGGCAGCTTATCGAAGCTGTGGCCGCAAGGTTGTTAGTGCCTGTCATGGCGGAAACCTTCAAACCCGGTGAGGGATGCTGTCAGGGTGAAGAAGGAGTCCTATTGGGCCTTTTTGGCCTGTGGGACCCTGGAAGCAGCTGATAGGTACCGGCAGTCCAAACGGCATGCAGCTTGAGTGGTTGCTAAGGCAAAAATTTGGGTGTGGGAGGAGTTTGGAGAGGCCATGGAGAATGACTTCCATACAGCTTCGAGGCGATTCTGGTCCACCATCCGGCGTCTCAGGGGGTAAAGCGGTACGCCACCAACACTATTTATTGTGGGGGTGGCGTGCTACTGACAGTGTTGCCAGATTGGGTGGTTTACCGCCATTTGGGCCGTTTTCACTCTCTACTTAGCGGCTAAAAATAGCTTCGGGCGGGTGGTGATAATTTGGGCGGATTTGGAGTCAGATCGGCGGTTTCTGAGTTAACTATTAAATGAATTTCAAACAATCATTCATCATTATTTCATAGCAAAGCTCCTCTGACCTTTCTCCATCACTGATTGGCTATTGTCATCTGCCAGGGCGATCCCAACAGAGAACTGGTGAGGCAGTTAGTGGACGCCTCGTTGAGTGGGCTGGTCCGTAGCGGCGGTACGTCAGAGCGGCCGCCATATTGGATGTGGCAGAACTGCCGGTCAACTGATAGAAGGAAACGGACTGAACTTCATAAAGCACCGTTTTACAAAGTGTTTTATGCCTGTCATTCACACACACCGTGTGAATGACATTTGGACATATATTTGGAAAGCAAACATGCACCAAAGACAACATTTATAACTTTTAAAGTGATTAATAAAAATGTTTATTCCTTAAATGTTTAGGTTACAGTATAGGTAAACACTAATTTTGAGTGTTAACAACTAATAATGTGTGTAACACTATTACTGTGATGATAAATATAGAAATATTCATTAGTGAACATTTAATGTGTCTATAATAATCAGTTCCTGAAATGTGACATGTTGATTTTCTTAATAAAGAGCACCAATGATCACATTTAACTGGTTTTGATTAATCACATTGAACAAATAAACACCGATATATCTTTACAGGAGTTGGGGGTACTGTGTGTGTGTTATTATATATATATATAATATATATATATATATATAATATATATATATATATAATAATATACCTGGTGGTGAGTTGGCTCCGATGGTGGGGGAGGATGCCGGTCAGACCTGGCAGACCCAAACGTATTGTGAGGGTCTGCTGGGAACGTCTGGCAGAGTCTCCCGTAAGACGGAGCTTTAACTCCCACCTCCGGGAGAGCTTTGAACACGTTCCGAGGGAGGCGGGGGACATTGAGTCCGAGTGGGCCATGTTCCGCGCCTCTATTGTCGAGGCAGCTTATCAGAGTTGTGGCCGCAAGGTTGTTGGTGCCTGTCGTGGTGGCAACCCTCGAACCCGGTGGTGGACACCGGCGGTGAGGGATGCTGTCAGGCTGAAGAAGGAGTCCTATTGGGCCTTTTTGGCCTGTGGGACCCCGGAAGCAGCAGATAGGTACCGACAGTCCAAGCGGCATGCGGCTCGGGTGGTTGCTGAGGCAAAAACTCGGGCGTGGGAGGAGTTCGGAGAGGCCATGGAGAATGACTTCCGTACGGCTTCGAGGCGATTCTGGTCCACCATCCGGCGTCTCAGGGGGGGAAAGCGGTACGCGACCAACACCATTTATGGTGGGGATGGCGTGCTGTTGACCTCAACTCGGGATGTTGTGAGTCGGTGGGCGGAATACTTCGAAGACCTCCTCAATCCTACTGGCACGTCTTCCACTGAGGAAGCGGAGCCTGGGGACTTTGGGTCGGGCTCTCCAATCTCTGGAGCTGAGGTCACCGAGGTGGTTAAAAAGCTCCGCGGTGGCAGGGCTCCAGGGGTGGATGAGATTCGCCCTGAGTTCCTTAGGGCTCTGGATGTTGTGGGGTTGTGTTGGCTTACGCGACTCTGCAATATCGCGTGGACATCGGGGGCAGTTCCCTTGGATTGGCAGACTGGGGTGGTGGTTCCCCTATTCAAAAAGGGGGACCGTAGGGTGTGTTCCAACTATAGGGGGATCACACTCTTAAGCCTCCCTGGTAAGGTCTATTCAGGGGTTCTGGAGAGGAGGGTCCGTCGGATAGTCGAACCTCGGATTCAGGAGGAGCAGTGTGGTTTTCGTCCTGGTCGTGGAACACTGGACCAGCTCTACACCCTCAGCAGGGTCCTGGAGGGTACATGGGAGTTTGCCCAACCAGTTTACATGTGCTTTGTGGACTTGGAAAAGGCATTCGACCGCGTCCCTCGGGGGGTTCTGTGGGGGGTACTCCGGGAGTATGGGGTACCAGGCCCTTTGATATGGGCTGTTAGGTCCCTGTACGACCGGTGTCAGAGCTTGGTCCGCATTGCCGGCAGTAAGTCAGGCTCGTTTCCAGTGAGAGTTGGACTCCGCCAAGGTTGCCCTTTGTCACCGATTCTGTTCATAACTTTTATGGACAGAATTTCTAGGCGCAGCCAAGGTGTTGAGAGGATCCGTTTTGGTGGCCTTAGAATCGCTTCTCTGTTTTTTGCAGATGATGTGGTCCTATTGGCTTCATCAGTTCGTGATCTACAGCTTTCGCTGGAGCGGTTTGCAGCCGAGTGTGATGCGGCCGGGATGAGGATCAGTTCCTCCAAATCCGAGGCCATGGTCTTGAGCCGGAAAAGGGTAGCATGCCTTCTCCGGGTCGGGGAGGAGGTCCTGCCCCAAGTGGAGGAGTTTAAGTATCTCGGGGTCTTGTTCACGAATGAGGGAAAACTGGAGCGTGAGATCGATAGGCGGATAGGTGCAGCGTCCGCAGTGAAGCGGGCGCTGTACCGGTCTGTCGTGGTGAAGAGAGAGCTGAGTCAAAAGGCAAAGCTCTCAATTTACCGATCGATCTACGTTCCCACCCTCATCTATGGTCATGAGCTTTGGGTTGTGACCGAAAGAACAAAATCTCGGATACAAGCGGCTGAAGTCTGCACTGGAGTCAGTTGCACTGGAGTCAGTTCCCACCTGCCTGAAGACCGCGACCATCATCCCAGTCCCAAAGAGCTCCACAGTGACTGGTCTGAATGACTATAGACCGGTGGCCCTCACCCCGATAGTCGCTAAATGTTTTGAGAAACTGGTCATGTCCCACATCAAGGCAACCGTCAACATCAATGAGGACCCTCATCAATACGCATACCGTGAGAACCGATCAACAGAGGACGCCATTTCTTCCGTGGTCCACACTGCTCTCACCCACCTGGATCAGAAGGACTCATACGTGCGTCTGCTCTTTGTGGACTTCACATCTGCTTTCAACACCATGATCCCCCAAACTCTGATAGACAAACTATCTACACTTGGACTAAGCCCCTCTATTTGTAACTGGGTACTAGACTTCTTAACAGACAGACCACAGTCCGTGAAGATCCACAACTTCTCCTCCTCCACCATAACCCTCAGCACTGGCTCTCCTCAGGGATGTGTGCTGAGCCCCCTTCTGTTCACTCTGCTCACATATGATTGTACAGCCACACTTCCAGGCTGTCATATTGTTAAGTTTGCAGATGATACAGCGGTGGTGGGATGCATCACAAACAATGATGAGTCCAGCTACAGACAGGAGGTGGAACACCTGGAGAGCTGGTGCAAAGAGAATAATCTTCACATGAATGTGAAGAAGACAAAGGAGATGATTGTGGACTTCAGAAGGAACAAACACACCCATGCCCCACTGAAAATAGGTGGGTCTGCAGTGGAAGTGGTCTCCAGCTACAAATACTTGGGTGTACACATGAATGATAACCTCAGCTGGAGCAACAACACCACCAGCCTGATCAAGAAAGGTCATCAGAGACTCTACTTCCTCAGACGGCTGAGACGAGCTGGTCTGAGCAGCCCAGTCCTCACCTCCTTCTACAGGTGTGCAGTGGAGAGCATCCTGTGCTCCAGCATCAACGTGTGGCATGGAGGCTGCACAGTTGAAGAGAGGAAAGCTCTGCAGAGAGTGGTGAAGGCTGCACAGAAGTCTGTTGGAGTCAGTCTCCCCACAATCACAGACATTTATACCTCCAGATGCAGGAAAAGAGCCACCTGCATCATGAAAGACCTCACTCATCCAGCACACTCACTCTTTGCCCCACTCCCCTCAGGACGGAGGTTGAGGAGCATCAAGTGTAGAACCACTAGACTGAGGAACAGCTTCTACCCTGAGGCTGTTAGACTCATGAATAAATAAAAATAAAATAAAAAATAAACACTGCAAAATATCACATCATACTGATGCTGATCTGTTTTCTTGTTGCTGTGTTCATCTGTGTTCATCTGTGACCATCTGCTCATACAAACTCATGTTCGTGCTGCTGTTTATTCCCACTATATTAGGCTTAGTGTATTACTAGTTGATGTTTTTCTTAGTTAATTCTAGATGTTATTACTGTTTTTCTCTTTCATTTGTTGTTGGATGTAACTGGGACCTCGTGTACATAATCTCGTTTTCATCACATGTACCACATGCGGTGCAAATGACAATAAAGACTCTCTGACTCTGACTCTGAAATGAGTTTTCTCCGCAGGGTGGCTGGACTCTCCCTTAGAGATAGGGTGAGAAGCTCAGTCATCCGGGAGGGACTCGGAGTAGAGCCGCTGCTTCTCCACATCGAGAGGAGCCAGTTGAGGTGGCTCGGGCATCTGGTTAGGATGCCTCCTGGACGCCTCCCTGGTGAGGTGTTCCGGGCATGTCCCACCGGGAGGAGACCCAGAGGAAGACCCAGGACACGCTGGAGGGACTATTGCCCCTTTTCCACCGGTCGGCTCGGGTCGGATGTTACGTCATATGTGCGTCGCAGAGACCCCCTTTCATCCTTTTCCAC
This sequence comes from Garcialebias charrua, assembly GCA_038048925.1. Classification (NCBI taxonomy): domain Eukaryota; kingdom Metazoa; phylum Chordata; class Actinopteri; order Cyprinodontiformes; family Rivulidae; genus Garcialebias; species Garcialebias charrua. Next base: position 7,637 of record JBBPBX010087735.1, read on the forward strand.
CGGATATTTCGAGCGGAGCCGCGCGAGATTTCCTGAGATTTTCGGGCTGGTTTCAGAGGGGTACTGAGGCGAGCTCACCCGCTCCGGAAGTAGGAAGGAGGAGACGAGAGCTGTTTTTACGGAAGCGAGGGACGCGATCACTGCAGGACTTTTACATGATAAACACGGTAAAAACAATTATTATTTTTTAAATTTATAGCAAAGATGGGTCTTCAGCTGAACGTGTCCTTAATAAAATCACGTACTGCTCAAAACTGCAGGATTTTAAAAAAATAGGTTCGCCACGAGCAACACGCGGCGCGCGGGCGGCTTTATGTCTTTAAATGTAGCTCAATGAACAGATATAAAATATATTTCATAGCTGACTTTAATAGTACGAGGGCTCCTGAGCTTAACCACGCTTTAATATTGTCACGTATGGTCAAATGTGCTGCATTTAAAGTAGTTTCGCTTTGACTTTTTCCAAAACCTGTGTTTGCACAACGAAAATAAATTATAAAAATTCGAATTTTATTTCAAATAACTCCAACAGGATACATTTCGTATATGAACATGTTGTGATCACACTAGATTTTTTTGAAAAATATCAGCTTTGTGGTTTTTGATAGAATTGATAATATGTGATACAAAGTAGAAAATAATGGACGTAGGTTGACACATTTATGTCTATAAAACATTGAATTTTATTTCAAATAACTCCAACAGGATACATTTCGTATATGAACATGTTGTGATCACACTAGATTTTTTTGAAAAATATCAGCTTTGTGGTTTTTGATAGAATTGATAATATGTGATACAAAGTAGAAAATAATGGACGTAGGTTGACACATTTATGTCTATAAAACATTGAATTTTATTTCAAATAACTCCAACAGGATACATTTCGTATATGAACATGTTGTGATCACACTAGATTTTTTTGAAAAATATCAGCTTTGTGGTTTTTGATAGAATTGATAATATGTGATACAAAGTAGAAAATAATGGACGTAGGTTGACACATTTATGTCTATAAAACATTGAATTTTATTTCAAATAACTCCAACAGGATACATTTCGTATATGAACATGTTGTGATCACACTAGATTTTTTTGAAAAATATCAGCTTTGTGGTTTTTGATAGAATTGATAATATGTGATACAAAGTAGAAAATAATGGACGTAGGTTGACACATTTATGTCTATAAAACATTGAATTTTATTTCAAATAACTCCAACAGGATACATTTCGTATATGAACATGTTGTGATCACACTAGATTTTTTTGAAAAATATCAGCTTTGTGGTTTTTGATAGAATTGATAATATGTGAAACAAAGTAGAAAATAATGGACGTAGGTTGACACATTTATGTCTATAAAACATTGAATTTTATTTCAAATAACTCCAACAGGATACATTTCGTATATGAACATGTTGTGATCACACTAGATTTTTTTGAAAAATATCAGCTTTGTGGTTTTTGATAGAATTGATAATATGTGATACAAAGTAGAAAATAATGGACGTAGGTTGACACATTTATGTCTATAAAACATTGAATTTTATTTCAAATAACTCCAACAGGATACATTTCGTATATGAACATGTTGTGATCACACTAGATTTTTTTGAAAAATATCAGCTATGTGGTTTTTGATAGAATTGATAATATGTGATACAAAGTCTTTATTGTGTTCTTCTTCTAGTGGTGGCTAGTACTGTAGTAAATAGCTTGAGGAACACTACTGCCACCATGTGGTAAGACGAGTAGGATTCTGGACCCCGCCCACAGAAGGGGTACAAAAAAGCTGTGGAAACAGAACATAGATGTGACCCGACCCGAACTGAGCCGACCTGAGCCGATCCAACCCGAGCCGAGCCGAGCGGTGGAAAAGAGGCATATGTTTCTCGGCTGGCCTGGGAACGCCTTGGGATTCCCCCAGAGGAGCTGCTCCAAGTGGCTGGGGAGAGGGAAGTCTGGGCCTCCCTACTTAGGCTGCTACCTCCGCGACCCGACCCCGGATAAGCGGAAGAAAATGGATGGATGGATGGATATATATATATATTGTAAAATGCTTGCATTTATTGTTTTCTTTAAAGAGTGACTATGAGATTCTCAGCTCTGTGTCGCTCAGTCGAAACACCTTAAACTGGTGCAACCTGCATGTCAACATTCCTGTTCAGACAAAATGTTAAAAAAAAATCTTCTGTACCCTCTTCCCCACCGCATTCCTGTTTTCGGCTGCAACAATAAGAGTCATCTATCTCAGCAAGTGGAGAGTCCCTGCTCAGGGCACACGGCCAACATTGTTGTCTAAGAGAGGAGAGAAAGGTGAGGCCCTACGACACCTGTCACCTGAGGGTGCCGTGCACGTGTTCACTGTGTGCACGTACTCAAGAGGACTATTACAGACAACCCAAAGTGTTGAGTAAAGCACAAGGAGCAGAAGAACAATAATGGAATAATAGCATTCCTTTTTCCTCTCAGTAGTCAGATTTAAACAAAGCTACTCACAAAATGAGATCAATGTATTTAAAACAAATGTGAGCTGTTCTCTTTTCTATACAGAGACTTTCTTCATTTTTACTTTAGCTCTTTTCCTCACTCCTGTCATTTTCAAGCACTGACACTTTTGTTGTCGCTGTCTGTTTGGTAAGCCAGCTAATTCTGAAACAAAGAATCAATTATAAGATGAGCTTTTAGGAACATTGTTACCAGCAGCCTGTCAGAAATATGCTATTCTAATAATTTTAAATAAATGCAAATTACCAACAAAAAAAAAAAACAGTTTGTCAAATATAAAACTGTGTTTGGCACAAGCAATGCGATTCCTAAAGAGCTATACCTGAAAGTGTCTTAAAACCATAACCTTCAGAGATTGTTCATCAGCTGAAAATGTTTTTTCAGATTAGGTCTGACACTTTTTCTTTAGTCTGTTCCACTGACGTTAGTTTTTAAAGAACACACTGTACAACATGTTGTCTTGGTCAAGTACAAAAACTGGGCAATAAAAGAGTGAAACAGCAGCCAAGGTTCAAAGATTTTTTTTTTTTAAAGCCTTCAGAAAACCAGAAAAACTATTAATCAAAAGTACTTTTAAAGGTCAAAAGCAAGTTTAGCTTTCTGGAGGCAAAATACAAAGAAATTAAAAACCTTGCAATCCTTAAAGGAATGCATACGCCCAACATTTCTCATGACCAGTGTTGTGTGTAACGCATTACTTAGTAACGCGTTACAGTAATGACATTACATTTTTCAGTAACGTAGTAGTGTAACGCACTACTTTGAAAATGCCTGTAATATATTACAGTTACTAACAAAACCTTACATTCGTTACTTGCGTTACAATCAGGACCTTTCGGAGAATAGTTTTATTTATTTATTTTATTTACCTTTCGGAGAATAGTTGTGGGACGAGGACGACGGAGCAGACCATAGACATTATATATAGATATCTATGGAGCAGACTGTCACGTGGGGAAAACAAAGACGTACGCGATGACGTCGGAACGTCATACGTCAACGTACATAGACATATAAAGGTACATAGACATACGGCAATGTCATTTTATGGATGGAAGTATTCATATTATTTTTCTTTTGTCACGAGAAAGGACAAGAACATTACAGTAGTGTGCAAGCTATGTCTGGGCCACAACAAGACACTGTCTACTGCTGCGAACTCGACGTCAAATCTTTACAAGCATTTACAAAGACAACACGCTAATGCTAAGCTAGTTGCTAAAGAGCCGCAGAGGGATGGTGCAAGTTTGATGCCGCCACCGTTTAAGCAGGCTCGGCTTGAATTTCACCGCCAGGCAACCACTACAAAGGCTGAGGTAAACAAACTTGTAAACAAACATTTCAGATGTTTTATTTTGTTTTATTTTTTTTAAACAGAAGTTTTACATTTTGATATTGTCATACCTTTTGAATGGCACGTTTACATTGTGCTTGTTATGTAGCACTGCTGTTTTACTTTTTCATCAAAAATGAGTGTCAAAAAGATCTCTAATATCATTATTGAAAGATAAAAATTAATACAGGTTAAATCTCAGGTATTAGAGTAATCCGAAAGTAATGTAACTAAGTTACTTTCAGAACTGAGTAACTAAGTAGTGTAATATGTTGCTTTTTTTAAAGTAACTAGTAATGTGTAACTAATTACTTATTTTGGGTAACTACTGCTTCTCCACATCGAGAGGAGCCAGTTGAGGTGGCTCGGGCATCTGGTTAGGATGCCTCCTGGACGCCTCCCTGGTGAGGTGTTCCGGGCATGTCCCACCGGGAGGAGACCCAGAGGAAGACCCAGGATACGCTGGAGGGACTATGTTTCTCGGCTGGCCTGGGAACGCCTTGGGATTCCCCCGGAGGAGCTGCTCCAAGTGGCTGGGGAGAGGGAAGTCTGGGCCTCCCTACTTAGGCTGCTACCCCCGCGACCCGACCCCGGATAAGCGGAAGAAGATGGATGGATGGATGGATGGATGGGTAACTACCCCAACACTGCTCATGACATACGTTTTTATTTTATTTTATTGAGACCATCTTATCTTGAGAAATTGTGACGTTATAGTTGTTTTAGTCATTCCTAGAAAATAACATCGAGTGCATCATCTCAGGCAGTATTGCAATATTTCACATGATCTGTCAAAGCTATGTGTTATGAATTACTATCGGCTAGCACCGCATCAAAGTTTAGTACAACATTGGTAAAATTGATCAAGTTCAAGCCATTTTTATGCAGACTACGGTCAATTAGCTATGATGCCACATACAATGGGGTTGACTCCCAAAGCTAATACCGTATTTTCCGGACTATAGGTTGCGGCATTTTATAATTTTTTTCATGGCCTGCGACCTATAGTCAGGTGCGACCTATTTATGGCTTTTTATAAAATAAGCTGATTTGTAATAATTTATTAACAAAAATTTAACTGAGACACACTCTTACAATAATGTCAGCTAACAAATATATATTTTTAGGTGTTTATCCTGCTAAAATTATACATTTATTAAAGAAAAGTTCAGCTCAGACACATATTTGCTATAATTTTTATCACACAATTAATTGTTTTAAAGTGTTAATCTTCTTAAAAGCCTTGCTGTGCGTTCCTGTGGAAGTGACATTTGCAGCAGAGCTAAACACCGTCCACATTTTGACGTAGGTGCGACCTATACTCGGGTGCGACCTATAGTCCGAAAAATACGGTAGCTGTAGATGCCAATCCATGATTACTTTCTGAAAGTTTCTTAAAATCTGTTGCATGGTTAATGAAATATGTTGCAAAGTCAGCTTTTTCAACATTTAGTAGCAAAGTTTTAAACCCACATCAAACACATGGTGAGTTTTCACTCAGTTTAAGTTGAAAATCCATATTAGCTACTAACATCAAATTTTAGACTAACAGCTGTCCAACTGACTACTGTAATGTGTTTGCTAACATTGCTTAGCTGTGTTGGCCATTTCAAATAGGTTGACTTCGTAAGGTAGTAGCTGTACGTGTCAACTTAATGACTGTTTTTACTAAAGTTTCACCAAATCTGTGAATGGTTCATGAGCTATGCTAATGGTGCACACACACACACACACACACAGGAAAAAGAACATTATCACGCCATATTTGCTTTGGGCAGTGCACAATAATTATGCATGGTTTGAAACTTTGACAGAGTACTGTGCATTTATGTTCCATTTAGTGGTTATAATATTTACATAAAAAACCAGAAGCATCAACAATTTATTCATCTGTTGCATTGTCATTTCAAATAGATTAACTTCCATGTTTATTTAGCCCTGGTTAACAAGAGTGTCCTGATTATTAGGGTAAACTCGTGTCAAGGGGCTGATAATGCTATGAGTGCTTGAAAAAGGACAACATTGCTTAGAGGCTTTTTCACCTAATAAGCCAATCAATACATTGAGCTGTAAGTCTCATTTCCTAGACTTTGAGGGGGATTCCACAGGGGCCAAATCAACAGGGACACACATTCACATGGACAATACAAGGGGGCACACAATCCCCATTGGGGCCAGTTTTTTTTCTTCTTCTTCCACTGTTCGTTAATAATAAAGGTTCATCCAGCAGAAAAATAATTTCCGGGTGGGGTGACAGTGGGAGGGTGTGTGGAAGTTGAGGCTGAGGGAAAGGATCTTGACCTCTCAGCAGAAGGTTAACAAATTTGGGCTTAATGATTGCTGCAATGAATTCTGGGACAAAGGGTCTCCAGCCGAGACCGGTAGCAAAAGATTCGTTCATTCAAGCGTTCTGTCCAAGATTTTGGCAAAAACTCCTAATGGGCTGGACCAAGAAAAATTCCATACCTTGTGCGTCATAATTAATTCTTCCACTCAGTGATAATGCTCCTAAACCCCAAGATTACAGTTTTCAGGTGCTACACATGGCTAATTTTGTGGAAAAGGGAAAACACAAGAGAGGGAAGAAGGGGGAAAGGGAGTAAGGGTCATCAGGGAGTCATTGTGGTTGCTATCAAAGACTTCTGCTTCAGTTGCTGGCTTCATCTCTGCTGACAGCTGTATTGTTTGGCATGGGGCTGTAAGCTGTGTGATCATCACTGTGTGATCATCACTAACGCTCTGCACTAAGCACCACTAATTGGCTTTAGTTTTAACTAATGTTGCGATGTGACTGCTAGGCGCACCTTGTGTATCAGGCTCAGTACTCCCCGGCACAATAACTGCTCCATTCAGCCCCTGAAGCAACAAAAGCTCAACTCTGCTAATGAAAACTGCTTATAAAATATAATGAACCTGCACTCTCTTAATCAAATCAGATGACTGTCCCCTCCTTCTTCACATAATAACCTATTCATGTAATTGGTCATGAAAGAATAGAACACATCACTTACTTTTAAATGACCTACAAAGAAGAAGAGTCGAATTTAGATACTGTGGGAGACAAAGAAGATGTAGAGAAAAGACAAGTTGTGAAGAAGACTAGACATTTTTCTGTCATCATCCCTCTCTCCACTTTTCTCCCTCCCTCCCCCTCCCTCCTT
>JBBPBX010087736.1:0-14640 GCA_038048925.1 Garcialebias charrua
GTTACTACTGTAACTACAGTTCTATGAATCCCGGATGACCGCCAGGGTGCTTACCCCAAAATTACACCACACGCGTTGCGGTTCCGCCCCGCTCCGGTCCGACCTCCGCAGCAAATACGCACCCATTATAATCAATGACAGAGTTTACACTGGCTCCGCACGGCGGCGGTGAGCTGCGGAGAGCGGACGGCAGTCCGTCAAAATTAGAAATTTTTCTATTTCTGCCGGACGCCGGAGCTGTGCCGGAGTCAACTTTTGAAGATTACGTCGCACCAACAGGAAAAGGAACGAGCACAACTTCCGTATTTACAAAATAAAATCACCACGGGCGGACTAATCCTAGCTTTATACGGATTTATTTGTACAAAAATGCTGTCAAACTATCATTTATGACTATTCTATGACTAAACTATTATATTTATGACTATGACTACGCCTACAAACGCAATACAAGAAATAAATAAATAAAAAAGTATTTTATTCTGAAATGTAAACATCACTTCCTGTTGCTCAAACCATGTAGCTCATTTACGAGAGAAGATCAAGGCAGCAGTCTCTCTACAGTTGTTCTCCTTCTTCCACCAAATGAATTGTTTTGTTCTGACTTACTTATTTATCACTTGATTTATCGCGCGATCTCGCACGTGTCTCGGAGCGGCGCATCCAGGCGGACCTGAGCGGAGCGGAGGCAGTGGGAATTGGACTCGTTCAGCTGCGACCTGCGGACCGGAGCGGGGCGGAGCCGCGTGCTGTGTAATTTTGGCGTTAGTCCCTCGGAATCCTTGCTTTGCAAGAAGATTGAGGGACTGGGTCCCGGATGTGATGTGCCTATACAGAGTTACGCGGGTCCCCGGCAGGTCACGGGGTGACTTTGTTGTCATTTGTACTCGACCTGCGCATGCGCAAGAATGTTCATTTGTGCTTGAAAGCACCGCCCCTGGCGGTCAGGAGGGATGAAATAGAACTGAAATGACTGACAGTTGAGCAGTGACTGGAGAAGAAATAGGCTGGGGCTGAGGAGGTGAGTGGCTGCAGCTGAGACTAATGAGAATGGGGAACAGGTGTGAGAGGAGGGGCAGAGCTGAGAAACAGTCAGACTGAGGGAATAAACTGGTGGCTAGTAACACATGGGAACAATGCCAAACACAAGATCCCACAAAATACAACACACACACACACACACAAAAAAATAAAACTTGAAAGAAGAAACAACCAAAATTTAAAAATAAAAAAAGAGTCTGACACATTATTGCATACCAGCAAGTGAAAGTTATCTAGCAGACTGCATGTACTTTTTAATTGGTCACAATCCACTGTACTGGGCTGCGCAGAGGTGACAGTGGAAATAAATAAATTTTGAAGAAAACCTCCAACCAAACCAAGATCAGGATAAGCAGCCTCAACAGGAAAACAAAAGAACAAAGACAAATCTGCCAAAAACAGTTTTTGCTAATAAAGGCTAATGAGAGTAAAGACAGCAGCAGAGAGGAAATGTGATCAGTTTGTCCTCCAGCAGGCTGAACCTATAGCAGCATAACTAAAGGATGGCTCAGGAAACCCAAGCCAACCCTAACTATAGGATTGATCAAAAAGATAACGTTTTGAGCATATTCTTACAAATCTACAGCGTGGCAGCCTCACAGACAAAAACTGGAAGGTGGTTCTATAAAGCCTTATACTGTACTTTGTATGTGAAAACTCTGCTTCACATTTTACTTTTAGGTATTCTAAGAACCACTAGCAAACCTGCAGTCTGAAAAAAAAACTGTTCTGTCTGGAAAATATAGAATAATACACATATACTCATACTTCTGCTTATAAAATTCATTTAAAATCAAATAAAAATTAACAAGCACATTAGTAAACAAAACAAAAAAGTAATATTAATCTATGGTATAGAATTAGTTAATTGACAGGCTAGATCACGTCTATAAGGTGTTTAATATCAACTTTAATAATATTGTTTAAGGTCTGTACCAAGTATTTTGGATTGCTGATGTGTTTTTTTCTTTCTTTGTAATGAAACAACGTTTCAGTTCCAAAATGTTCTCAGCACTCAGTTTCCACTCACTAACACAACTAAATGTATTCAGTTCCCCTGAATGACAATTAGACACCACCCTCCTGTGATTGACTGTTGAGTGGATAAATTGGGTTGGTTGAAGATTGTGAATGGCATTAAAACTCCAACGGCAGAAACTGCCTATGCCCCAGTGAATCCATTCACACTGGCCTTAGCTTGTGGCTTTGTTCCCTCCCATTCAGGGATTTTCTTCATTGGCTTCCTCAAAGCAACCCTTTACTGCTCTTTCACACAGCTGTTTACCATTTGAAACTGCCCATGTCATTTCTATTGAAAAGTTCAAAAACAACTACCAACAAAATGAGATTTCAATTTTAAACTTAAACTAAAACCTTAAAAGTTTGAACTTACACTCAATTCAATTCAGTTTATTTATATAGAGCCAAGTCACAACAGAAGTTGTCTCAGGGCACTGAACAGAAACATTCATATATAAAAATAATTATTTAACACTATTTATCTGAGGAGCAGACTGATATGAATTTAACTCCATCGCAGAACTCTCATCTTGAGAGCATGAAGGCGACAGTGGAAAGGAAAACTTCCCTCATGAGGAAGAAACCTTTAGCAGAAGCAGGCTCAGGACAAGCATCCATCCATCCGTCCATCCATTATCTTTAACCTGCTTCTTCCTTTCTGGGTTGCAGGGGTCACTGGTGTCCATGTCCAGCAGTTACTGGAGCCGTTTTCGCATTGCACAGCCCTCCCTAGTCCGGCTCGTCCCTGGTTGGCCCAGAGCCAGCCCTGGCCCGCCCCCGTTCATTAGCAAGCCTTGAAGTGGGTGGGGTGTTCTCTTGAAGTGGGTGGGGTGTTCACTTGACGTGGGTGGAGTGTTCTTGTGTGCGCGCTTACAGTGTTTTAAGAGAGGACACGCCGCTAAAAAATATTTGTTAGCTGAATATATATATTAGTGTTTCTGAGTTAAATTTTTGTTAATAACTGATTACAAATCAGCTTATGTATCAGCTTATGTTAGAACGTAAATAACACGAAGCGCGCACCCATTTCCGCCTTTCAGCGCAACCTGAATGTCATTAAAATATAACTAATATTGTCTAACTCTTGCGCGCAGCCAGGGTTTTAAAATATAACTGATAATCTCTAACCCCAAAATTACACTACATACGGTCCGCTCCGCTCCGCAGGTCGCAGCTGAGCGTCTCAAACTCCAATTTCCACTACCTCCGCTCAGCTCAGGTCCGCCTGCATGCGCCGCTCCTAGACGCATGCAGGCGGACCTGCTGGATTTGCGGGATCGCGCGATAAATCAAGTGATAAGTAAGTCGGAACAAAACAATTCATTCGGTGGAAGAAGAAGAACAACAGTAAAGACTGCTGCCTTGATCTTCTCTCGTAAATGAGCGACAGGACATGGTTTGAGCAACAGGAATTGATGTATTACATTTCAATTTATTTATTTCTTGTATTGCGTTTGTAGGCGTAGTCATAAATGATAGTTTGACAGCATTTTTGTACAAATAAATCCGTATAGAGCTAGGATTAGTCCGCCCGTGGTGATTTTATTTTGTAAATACGGATGTTGTGCTCGTTCCTTTTCCTGTTGGTGCGACGTAATCTTTAAAAGTTGACTCCGGCACAGCTTACTTCGGAGTAAATAAAAAGGAGTTTGTTTGGTTAACACAACTCCTTTTTATTTACTCCAATAAAAGACAAACGTAAAAAAACTTGTACCAGGTGGGAAGCGAACCCGCTTCCCCGGGTCAAGATAAAAGAGTGTAATAGCCGAGCGCGATCCCTCTGAGCCACAGCGGCGGATTGGTTTTTCAGGAGTCCACTTTGCCTATAAAGCAATCACCCCTCTTAACATTCTAGCTACGCAAAGGAGTTAGAGATTATCAGTTATATTTTAAAACCCTGGCTGCGCGCAAGAGTTAGACAATATTAGTTATATTTTAATGACATTCAGGTCGCGCTGAAAGGCGGAAATGGGTGCGCGCTTCGTGTTATTTACGTTCTAACATAAGCTGATACATAAGCTGATTTGTAATCAGTTATTAACAAAAATTTAACTCAGAAAAACTAATTCAGCTAAAAAATTTTAGGGGTTTCTGTAGTTAAATTTTAATGAAATTCAGCCCTCGCACTAAGGTTGTTGTTAGAACGAGTCCAGCCCCTGCTGCAAACAACGAATCAAATGTGTGCAGTAAATGACGTCAAACTGGGCCGGGGGAGCCCGGCCCGATCAGAACCACGGTGGAGATGGTTCCAAAACAAGGGCGGACCCGGGGAAAAAAAGGAAAATGCGAACACGCCGAACCCGGGTTAGAAGGCGGGGCGGGGCGGCCCGGGCCATTGAGGGCCGGTCAATGCGAAAACGGCTAGAGTGAGAGGTGCAGGACACCCTGGACAGGTCTCCAGTCCATCACTGAGACACAGACAAACGAGGCAAACAAACATTCATTTTCTCACTCATACCTAGGGGCAATTTGGAATTATCAATCAGCCTAACGTGTGCTTTTCATCTGTGGGAATAAACCGGAGTACCCAGAGTAAACCCGAGCATGCACGGAGAGAGCATGCAAACCCCACCCAGAAAGCCCCCAGGCTTGACACTTAAAAAAAATAAAAATAAAAAATTCAAATTTAAACAAAAACTGCTGATTGGTCAAAAGCTTTTTGGCCTGTTGTCATTGGTGGAAATGTACGCATCACTTTCAGTATTTCAGTTTGAATGATGCAACTGCCAGATGCCAGGGTCACAGAGGCCCGCTCACAACAGATGATTGTCAGAAAATCTCTTCATTGAAATGTGTGGGGCCCTGTAATTCAAGATCAATGGCTCTGAGACAGGATCCGATGTAGTTTTCTGGTCAGCTGATGCTCGCTGAGTAAGGCAACAATGGCAACAATAGAGTCCGCACGTGCTCCATTGTTCGAGTGAAACCGAGCCATAAGGCTTTTCCCTCGGGGCTTCCTTCCGTTCCCCATCTGCCTTTGTTGTCTTTGATGTGTAGACAGCATGTGGCTCCAACGGTGTTTGGAAAATGTGGGAGGACCTTTGGCAATGTTTTTTTTTTTTTACCCACTTGCTAAGCAGCATTAAAAACAATATCCAGGTTGAGTAGATTGGTGATGTGCGAGATCTAAAAATGTTCAATACAAAATAAAATTAAACAAAAAAACAGAAAAAAGGTCAAACCAAAACACTTTCCCTTTGCAACATTCATTGATCCCAAGTTCACACACACACACACACACACACACACACACGCACGCACGCACGCACACACACGCGCACACACACACACGCGCACACACATGCGTGCACACAATAAGGGACAATAAGTTTTGATTAAGTTTGGTAGTAAAACACAGTTCATACAATAAAAACTACTCTTGCTCTGCTTGTTTCGAATATAATATTCATATACATATGGTTACATATGTATATTCATATACATATGGCTCTCCAGGTGGAACACCTGGAGAGCTGGTGCAAAGACAATAACCTTCACATAAATGTGAAGAAGACAAAGGAGATGATTGTGGACTTCAGAAGGAACAAACACACCCACACCCCACTGAACATAAGTGGATCTGCAGTGGAAGTGGTCTCCAGCTACAAGTACTTGGGTGTACACTTGAATGATAACCTCAGCTGGACCAACAACACCACCAGCCTGATCAAGAAAGGTCATCAGAGACTCTACTTCCTCAGACGACTGAGACGAGCTGGTCTGAGTAGCCCGGTCCTCACCTCCTTCTACAGGTGTGCAGTGGAGAGCATCCTGTGCTCCAGCATCAATGTGTGGCATGGAGGCTGCACAGCTGCGGAAAGAAAAGCTCTGCAGAGAGTGGTGAAGGCTGCACAGAGGTCTGTCGGAGTCAGTCTCCCCTCACACATACCATACCATACCATACCATTTTATTTATAAAGCACTTTAAACAGGAACAAGTCCACACCAAAGTGCTGGACAAACAAACACGCAACAGGCAACACAGACAATGAAGTACAACACGAAAAACATAAAAACATTGCAGATCATAAATCAAACGATCCAATACAAATCAGCTGGCATTGAAAGCAATAGAGTAATAGTGAGTTTTTAACCAGGATTTGATCACAGACATTTATACCTCCAGATGCAGGAAAAGAGCCACCTGCATCATGAAAGACCCCACTCACCCTGCACACACACTTTTTGCCCCACTCCCCTCAGGAAAGAGGTTGAGGAGCATTAAGTGTAGAACCACTAGACTGAGGAACAGCTTCTACCCTGAGGCTGTTAGACTCATGAATAAATAAATAATAAGAGTAAACACTGCAAAATATCACATCATGCTGATGCTGATCTGTTTTCTTGTTGCTGTGTTCATATGTGACCATTTGCTCATATAGACTCATGTTCGTGCGGCTGTCTGTTTGTAATGATTTTGTTTTTCTATTACATTAGTGCTTAGTGTATTTCTAGTTGATGTTTTTCTTAGTTAATCCTAGATGTTATTACTGTTTTTCTCTTAAATTTAGTTGTTGAATGTAACTGGGACCCTGTGTACATAATCTCATTTCATCACATGTACCACATGCGGTGCAAATGACAATAAAGATTCTCTGACTCACTTAAATACATGTATATGAGTTTATATAATATAATAAAACTGAGAAGTGAGCTCAGACATGGAGCATGCTGGGAATTGGGCAAGAGGCGCAGTCTGGACCTATACAGCATGGGGAGCGGTGTTGCAGAGGTTAGACAAGATGCACATCTCAACCTTGATTTATCTGAATGGCTTTAAGAATCTGTTGAATCCTGGCAAAAAACAATGCAGACATGTTCCTGTTTTTGATTTTCTACATCTGCCATATAATCTGTCTGTTTTGCTACTTTGACACCTTAACTTGTTTAAAAAAATCTTTATGCCTCTCTTATTGTCTATTGTTGATTGTCCAAGGAAAATTTACTGTTGCTGTGGTCGTCATTCTTTGTTTGTAGCCAGGTCTCTCTTGTAAATGAGTCATCAAGGCTCAATGGGATTAACCTGCCTAAATAGAGGTTGAATGTAAAAAAATGAATAAAAACATGTGGTCGGAATGTCGCATGTTCAGTTCCCCAGACTGACAACATCAAAATGTGGGTGGAAAAGGTGAAACAACCTTCACCCTCATTTGCACCACCCTGGGCCCTTGAGCAAAGCCCTTAACCCTCACCATCTGCTCCTAAACAGGTATTTCTTGAAAATGAGTTCCCGTGACTCGATAAGACTAACTGTAGAAATAAATAAAAATACAATTTTCCAACATACGTATACTCTTAACTATTGGAGCCAACTTGTCTGTCTGTTAGCAAAATATCTCATGAACCACTGCTTGTAGTTTAATGAAACTCTCTGCAATTAATCACTGTATGTGCACCCACAGCTGGTTAACCTTTAGGTCAACCTAATTTCAAAATGACCACTGCAGCTAAGCCAACAAAGCAAACATAAAAATACAACTTAGATGTTTTACAGATATTTAGATATTTGTGTTGTAATTTTTAACATTACCCCCAAACACATTCTCTGAGACATAACATGTGGATGAGCTCACATCGTTGAATAAAAAGTCACATAAATTCCTTCTGAAGATTGGACAAAAATGGCTATACATCTGTTCAGTCTTAGCAAGAAACATTTTATTTCTTTAAAACTGGCATAAAAGGCAGCAGGTGATGTGCTTTCCTTCATGAATCTTTAACTTATGTTTAAGTCAAACTGTAATAATTATATATATATTTTTAGATTAAAAACTGGTCAATTTAAAGACTCGTCTGCTCAGAACCTGTCCGGAGAAGTTTCAGCGTGAAATTCAGTCATTTAAGGCAGTGTTTTTCAACCTTTTATCAGCCAAGGCACAGTGTTTTCATTGAAAAAATCACGAGGCACACCACCAACCAAAACTGTAAACAAAGATACACTGTATCCGCCTATATTAAATATATAGTCATTCTTATCAAAGTGTCTTGAATAGGAATGAAATAAACACAAAAATGTATTTTTATCATATTTTTAATTTCTTATTTCAAATTGCACTTAACATGTCTTCTTCAAAAATGCACCCGGACAGTGCCACAACAATGTGGTCTTAAATTTAAAGAGGTTGTGGAAAACTTCAAAGAGTTTTACAAACTACTTCTGTCCACAAGCATTCTGTTAGCCATTCTCTACATTTTACTCACTTAGTGTGAAACCTGTGCATATTGGATGAACACAAAGCTGATATTCTGGCAGGAATTGAAGAAAGACACACACGAATCTCTTCCTCAACAGCTCTGTCTCTCTCTGTTTTTAGTTTTTGTTAGCTAGATGCAAAGCTGTCACCGCTACATGTCACGTTCATGCATCACTAATTCTCTTGTTTTAATGTACAATGCTATGTTCCATACTGCCATCTATCTAGTGATAAGGAAATTACATGATTACGCCGCTAGACACTACTACAGCACAGACACTCGAAAATTATTTGCAGATAATTAATTCGTTTTCAAAAAATATTTTTAGACCAGTTAAGTGAAATTGGATAATTTCCACGGCACACCTGACGATCACTCGCGGCACACTAGTGTGCCACGGAACAGTGGTTGAAAAACACTGATTTAAGGCATATTCTATTGTCTGAAAAATGTTGATGTCAAATCAAAGTTTGTTTTTATTAAATGCATTTTTGACACAAACCAATTATGAGCAAATTGAGCTTTTAGGAGGATAAAACAACAGCGATGCAGTTTTTAAACAAGTTGAACATTCTGCTGTAGACTAATAGCTGCATGTGGCTGCATATCTTCATCAGCTGTATTTAGTAATCCAGGGGAAGGGGGGGAAACTGCTACTGGTCTGTGTTAGTATTTCCTGCAGGGGTGGAAGCAGCGTGCTGAGCTGTGTTAACGAGCTCACTTTTCCTGCTGGCTTGTGTGTGCTAATGCCAACTGTTAAGAAAATTAAACGGATACATTTGTTACAGAGGAGCCCACTGTCTTGGAGGAATCTTACCTTGTTCAATGGGTTAAGTGATGTATATGTGAGCATTAAAAGGTTAGTTTTAGAACTGTTTAATTAAGACTCATTAAAATATTTTAAAACAGAGAATAGTTGTAAAGCAATAATCAAGTTTTGTTTTCTACCACAACCTTGGTGATTATTTTTGTTTCTATTTGTTTCCAAAAAGAAATCTGCTTTGTTATATAATCGATATTTCAAAATTTTAAGTGAAAATCACCAGCAGCATTTGGTGAGTGTCCTTTAGACAAATAAAATAGAAATGTTAAATATTTAAATTATAAATATCACGAGGTAGTGATTTAAAAACAAGCAGAATGCAATTATGTATAGTTTGTGTACTTGTCACAAGAATTGAATTTTACCACAATGTCGCTTGGTTCAAAGCACATCTCTAAAATGACAGAGCTCTTTTGTGGAACAGTTAGTCAACATTTCTCTCTGTGTGACACTGCAGTTTAACAGAACAGGCTATGATAAAGAACTGATTACTGATGACCTAGAAATATATAGATGTCTCAGCGGTTGCTTGTATTGATTTCACCCTTTCTATGTATACATTTACAATTTTGACTTTTTCTCTTGCTCATCGTTTATTTTGCTGAACATTGTTACATGGAAAAAAACAAGAACAACAACTTTAAAACATGAATGAACATGTTGCTGCTATTTGAATTAATTCAACCTTTATTTAGACAGTTTTTAATCTCATTGAGCCTCGAGGACTCATTTACAAGAGAGACCTGATTTCTTAAAGAATGATGACAACAGTGAATAACAACAACAATAGACAGTCATAAAATAGGTATAAAATTTTTATTTTCTCTCTTTTTTATTACAAATCAAAACAATCAAAACACAATAGCAACCAAAAGGACAATCAAGAGGAATACAGCAACCCCTCGAGTTACGTCAGGGATAGGGACCTACGTGTGTGACTTAGGTCGATTTTGTCGTACCTCGCGGACCAAAAACACATGCCTATCGTAGGTCCGCGTTTCTGACATAGGTCGCGGTTATACCGCTAACGGAGCGCCGCACACATATTTAATGGCATGAGACTGAACAAGCAGACATACTAAGGCCATAAACACGCACAGAACTGCACAATAAATAAAAAATATAATGTCTTACTTTGAGCCGGTGGCCCCGACTGCCAGGCGGACATTTGCGGCGAGCTCCCGGCCGCAGATGGATCCTCCGCGGCATGTCGGCTCGGTGTCTTCGCCTGTGTTAGCTGCTTTGTTAGCTGCTGTCGTTAGCATGTCGGGCGGCGTTGTGGCCGCCGATCGCGGGGCGATCCGCGGCTGCTCCTCCGGACCTGAGACGTCCACAGAGTTGACCGAGTGTTTCCAGCTCATTTATCCGTATGAGGCAACCCTGATCGGGCACACGGAGCCAGCTGACAGTAGCCTCCGGAGCTCCATTGACCGCAGTACAGTTGTAAAATGGCAACCGGAAGTGGCGAGCGGAAACCGGAAGTTGCGTAAATACGATTAATTTCTTATCAAAACGTAAAATTAATAATTATACTTTATTTATAAAGCCATTTAAAACAACCACAGCTGCAACAAAGTGCTATACACATGAAATTAATAACTTTTAAACACAAAAAAAAAAAATAATAATAATATTTTTTTTTTTTTAATCATATTTTTATTAAATATGATAAAATCGTAAGTCTGAGTTGCCGTAGGTCGCAGGTGTCGTACCTCGAGGGTTACCTGTAGTAGCAAAAAACAGCTAGATTAAAAGGCAAATGTAGAAAACTAAAAACAGGAACATGTCTGCATTTGTTTTTGCCAGGAACTTAACAGATGTTTAAAGTCACTTAGAGAGGTAAAGGTCAAGAGCTTCAGATCTTTTTGCAAGATGTTCCAGTAAGCAGGAGCAGAGTAGGAGAAGGCCCTTTTGCCAAGTTCAATCCTCACTGAGGGAACACTGCAGGTCAGTGGTGTAGTCTACGTGATACTCGGGTATATGGAGTATACCCACTAGAAAAGCTCAAGAATTTCAGTATACCCACTTAAAAGTGCCCAATGGTACACGACATACCATTAGGTACATGTCATTGATACGTTAAACGGTAAACGCTTCCATAACAATCTATCTGTGTGCAATGCTTTTCTTTGATACTGTTTTATACATTCTATAACATGTTTTTAATACAAAGCCACCTGTTGCACAAAGTTTGTTGTTCATTTATTCAAATATAAGCATCAGAGACATTTGGAACTGTTCAATATGCTTAAAAATCCAAATAATTTGACGATTACATTTTACTAAGTGTACTTTGGTTTCTAAGCATGGTATGCCCACTACAAAAATACAGACTACACCACTGCTGCAGGTAATAATGTCATGAGAGCGCACGCTGTAGCTGCACTCACGCAGAGACATGTAGGAGGAGATGTATGAAGGCAGCAGACCAAGAAGTTATTTAAAGATGAAAATGTACAAATGGGAGAGTCTGCGTGAAGTTAATGATGTCCAGTTAACCAGTGAATACATGGTGCAATGATGAGTATACGGTAGTTGCAGCCAGTTATGAATCTTAATGCATCGTGATAGGCAGCATCCAGCTTCTGCGGAGTGCTTGTAGGAGCATTCGTATTATCACCGTAGTCAATGGAGGGAAGAAATGTTGCAGTTACAAGGCATATTAATGCATAAAATGCATTAATCCAAAGCTCTCAGCTTGGATTGCCAACAATATCTGGTCCGGTCACTGAGCAGTAAGTGAATTTTACGATGTGCAGCTGGAACACGGCCATGTTGAGTGGGATGTCATTCCATACATGCATTGCACTTAGGTAAATCAAAATTGTAAATAAGAAAAACAAACAAAACTGCAAAAAGTCTGTGACATTTATCATATTTGCTTTTGTATTTTATTATTGTTTTTGTTTTTGTTTTTTTGTCTTTTGTTAGACTCATAGTTCATACATTGTCATAGTTTTATTTTTGATTGGCGTAAAAAAACACCTTTTTCTTATAGGGTTTGCTTATAGGTTTGTAGGGACAAAGGTTTATTTTGATGACAGTAACAATCTACATGTTTATGTTTGTTTATGTTTATTAAATTTGTTCATTTTTTTTTACAAAAGAAACAATACAAGGCAATCTCATAATGATAGTGTACAAAATGTAAAAAAAATGAAAGGTGGCAGAAAGAAGAATGAATCTTATTATATCTGCCCCTTATCTCCAACAATCAGATTAAACAACAGTAGTCAAACCATGTAAACAATCTAAAAAAGCTAAGTCTGGTCCTCTGGACATTCAAAAAAACAAAAAAACAAAACAAAGCAAAAAATTGTAGAAACGTTTCGTCTTTCGTCCGAAAGACTTCCTCAGTCTGAGGTGCTGGGTTCAGCTCAGTCTTATAAATAGCACCCTCTCACAGTGTTACACAACCAGTTGGCTGATGACAGCCTGAAACCAGCTGCTCACATGATCAAGGAGGACCATCAGCCTAACAATGGATCGTTAGCACCCTGATGGTTGTTTGCTATTCACAGAGGGCTGAGTGATACCAGCAATCACAGCATTGTAGGAGGGGGACAGTTGAACTCGGAGGCCTCCACCCCTGTTTAATGATGGGCGGTTTCTTTTCACAAAGATGGCCTCCTTTACTCCTCTCTCAAACCATCGTTCCTCTCTATCAAGGATGTGAACATCTTCATCCCTGAAAGAGTGACCGCTGGCCTGGAGATGAGTGTAGACTGCAGAGTCCTGACCTGATGATGTTGATCTTCTGTGCTGGGCCATCCTTTTGGCCAGTGGCTGTTTAGTTTCCCCGATATAAGACTGATCACAGCCCTCCTGACACTGAACAGCATACACAATGTTACTCTGTTTTTGCCGGGGGACTGGATCTTTGGGATGAACCAGTTTTTGCCGTAATGTATTTTGAGGTTTAAAAGCCACTGGGACGTTGTGTTTAGAAAATAAACGTCTCAATGTCTCTGAAACCCCTGCAACATATGGAATGGCCACTGGTCTGGGTCTGGGTTCCTTCTTTTCACCTGATGGCTGGCTGGAGTCCTGTTTGGGTTTCTTCTCTGCTTTCAGGAAGGCCCAGTTAGGATATCCACATTTCTCTAGAGCCTGTTTTGTGTGTGATTTCTCCTTCTGTCTGGCTCCTGCGTTAGTGGGGACGCTGTCTGCTCTGTGGTACAGAGTCCTGATGACTCCTGAAGGCTCGGATATAGTCGCGCTTTGGTCCGCAAGCTGGAGCGCGCGTGCTGCGCGCGCACTGTGCCGTGCGGCTTCGTGCGTTTATAGTGTAGCACGGCAGCGCATGGCAAAGTGCTGTTCTTTTACTGACCAGCAGGTGGCAGTACTCTCTAAAACCTGTGCATATGTTGCAAGAAAGGGTGTAGAAGAAGAAATCTACCGTAGAAGAAGAACTGTTTGAAATCACACAACAAAACAAATGGCTTTCTGCTCGCTCGGGGAATTTAATACTTTGTATCACATAAAAAACATTCCTCCATGCGTCGCGACGCCGTTTCCACGACCACAGCGGCGCAGACAGCTGCAGGCTCTGGCGTGAAGGCTGTCGGTGAGGTCCCTACCCGACCTGTCAATCAATTTGGTGCGCGCGCTAGGCTTGCGGAGCTTCAAAATCTGGGAGGTGCACGACCACGCGCGAAACCAACGCGCTGGCCAAAGCGCGGGGGCGGGGACTATGCGATTGCGTCACTTTTCGCGCGCGCACCCTCGCGCCCTATGCGACGCGTCAACTATATCCTAAGCTTAACTTGTGCTCCAGAGGGTGATGGGAGTCAAACTGTAAATACTGGTCTGTGTGGGTGGGTTTGCGGTACACCTCAGTTTGCAAATTTCCTCTATCAGAAACTGAGACCTCACAGTCCAAGAAAGCCAACCTGCCATTTCTTACATCTTCTCGTGTGAACTTGATATATTTATCCACAGAGTTGATGTGATCAGTGAAATGTTGGACTTCCTGAGATTTAATTTTAACCCAGGTGTCATCAACATACCTGAACCAATGACTTGGTGGTCTCCCCGTAAAGGATGTCAAGGCTCTCTTTTCTACCTCCTCCATGTACAGGTTGGCAACAATAGGAGAAACTGGAGACCCCATAGCACATCCATGTTTCTGCCTATAATATTGCTCCCCATATGTGAAGTAGGTTGACTGCAGGCACAGTTTCAAGAGTTGACACAGTTGCTCTGTGGAAAGCGTGGTTCTGCTGTTCAGAGTGGTGTCTGATTTTAACCTTAAACAGACCACCTCTACTGCTTCATCAACAGGAATGCACGTAAAGAGTGATGTAACATCAAAAGAGACCATTGTTTCATCAGTCTCCATGATGACATCCCTCACCTTATCCACAAAGTCCATGGTGTTCTGTATGTGGTGTTCTGAGCTGCCAACTAAAGGGATGAGTACAGATGCCAGATATTTGGAAACATTGTAAGTGACAGAGTTAATCATGCTAACAATTGGTCTTAAAGGTACACCTTGTTTGTGGATTTTGGGTAAACCATACAGACTTGGCGTGGCCTCCCCTGGGTACAGTCTGTGGTAC
>JBBPBX010087738.1:0-14639 GCA_038048925.1 Garcialebias charrua
AATAATTCTATACCTTGACCAGATGTAATTCACCGGAAACGTTAAACTTATGTTGGAACAGCAGGACTGGTCCATTTATTTAACATAATCAATAAATTACATCACACATTATGTACATGATTGGTTGATCATTTTTCCTATAATTAACTTCAGCATAGATGAAACATAGGAACAACAGACAAGTAAAAGATGACATTACTTCTTCTGCAGGTACTCTTAACTTAGTTTGTTGCTGACAACAGATATAAAGTTTAAAGGGAAGTTTTTAGCATAAGAAGGAGGAAAGGTGGAAAAGAAGGGGTGAACTATCTTGAATGTTTATAACCAGAACATGACACGTTCCCCGTGCGATCTCCAGCTGGACGTACCGTATGTCCGGTGTGTAAACAATCAGCGACTCGTTACCTTTTGACGGTCTACCAAGAATGGATCGATCCTTGAAGTCCGGAGAGGTCAGTCTGTTTAGATTGTAGCTTCTCACGTCCGCCTTTGACCCACTGAAGTAACGGCAGTCTGGTTGATGTTTCAAGAGTAAAAGTGTTCTTGGATGTGAACACTCATTGTGGTCGGAGCTTAGAAGCTCAGGTGAGTTAACAGCAGTCTTGCTATTAATTCGGCTGTTGAACTGGACCGTTGACGCTTGGTCCAAGTTCTCAGCTTCAAAGAGAAAGTCAATTCATGTCAACTTTCTTCCAGCAACTACTGAAGAGAAGTTAGATGTGAAGGTTTTAACTGAAACGTGACCCAGAAAACGTGTTATTTTCTGATTGGCCGGATGGCATCAGAAGTTGATGTGAGAATGACATCAACACGTTGAAAGGGGGTCAAAAGATTAGTTTGTCAGAAAGATAAAGTGTTAGTTTCAGATGTCAGCATTTTATGATAAAACTGATTCCTTTGCCTTAACACTTTAAGCAAAATACTGTTGGTTTGATTAAAACAACGTCATTAAGCATCACATATGGGACCTATGTTAATGATAATAGCAAAAACAGATATTATTCATCTGATTATTAATTAGGACAAAAACAAAAGTCTCTTCTGAGGAGATTGTCCTGAGCTCAAACTAAAATGAGATAAACAGTGTCACTGAATCTTCACTGTAGGTTTGAGAAGAGAAATCCTTCATGAATAACATTTTGAGAAAATGTCCAGTTTGAATTAAATAGTCCTTGACTATCAAACATTAAATGCACTAATGCTTATACAAATAACACAAATTATTCATTGATAAACTTTGAATTAACACAAATTAAAAGAAGTCTCTGGATGACTTAATTTGTAATGTTTGATTCAAAGTAAAAGTAATAAAAGTATTATTGTCCCTTCAGGAATAACTCCCAAAAAGTTCATTACTGAGAGTGATCAGAGAAGTGTTTCAAAGGTTAAGGTTGTATCACTACAAAATGTTAAAAAAAGGTGCTGCATATAACTGAACATTTACCATTGACCACAATATTATCCACACTGCTATAATAACCTGTAAATATTTGTTTATATGCAGGAAACTAACCTTTGTAACATGTTCTTCAAGTAAGGAGATTTTTCAAAAGCAATAAATTATCTCTTTAAATGTACACTTTTGAGACATTTACAGTACTGATATTTACACCAACCTCGTGTCTTGAACATAGTTCTAAGACTAGCAGAAAGTTGGAAAACAAACAGTAAAAATCTGACTAAATTTGCAGGATTTTAATAGTTTAATTGATCCATTCAGATCATAGATAGAGAGTAAGCATAGATAATAGATAAACAGAGCATATAAGCATATACATATACTGCATTTTGAGACTAAGTGCATCCTAAATGTCAGCCATTTTTGTTGTGAGAAAGGTTCAGTTAGAAACTGTTTGTTGAACCCAAAATAATTCCATCCTAAAGAAGAAAGGGCTAAACAAACATGACAAGTGGACTTGAAGTAACGCAATTACTCGGAAAAAGAGTTACCCTTTTACTTTGCTTAGAACCCAAAGATCTTTGTGTATGATCTGAACTTTCCAGTGTGAAGCTTAATTTTTAGGTTTTGTTACCAATAAAAGAACAACATAATAATAATAATAATAAATTCAATTTATACAGCACTTTTCATTAATAAAAATCTCAAAGTGCTACAACAATAAAACAAGTGATAAAATCAAGTAAAATCAATAATGATATCAACTAAGATTAAAGACAGAATCATGTGGAGGCAGAATAGGCGTTATTAGCATTTCTGCATGAGCACTTGTATTCTTCAAATATCTGAAGGTAGATGCAGGGATCAGTGGGTCTACCTGCACTTAATGCAAACAGAAACTTGCTCAGCTTCAACACAAAACTATTTTTCTTTTACCTTTAAATACTTAATGAATTTGATGTTATATTCAATTTAACTCACTTTATTTATATTGTTCATCTTTAGAACAAAAGTCACTTTAAAAACTATACAGCAAAAGTAATTTTTTTTTCAATTGAAAATGTAATTATGTGCAGTCCAAATCAATCAAATGTATTTTAATTCAGTGCGGTTAAATTCAACCCAAATATAATTACTGTAATTAAATAGGATTTTAAGTGAGTATAAATTGTCAGTATTAAAAAAAAAAAAAAGTTCTGCAGAGGAAGCCAGCAGATTGCATCAAAATTTTATGTTTTACCAACATCCTGACTTGAGCAGGCACAGCACAGCAGGTGACAGGAGCGAGGGAAGATAAACTAAGAAGAGACCTGCTGCACAGTCAGAATAAAGATGGGCGGCCATCTGCCTCTGTCGGCTGGGGAGGGGAGACGGCAGAAACGACACGAAAACAAACAGAAAGCTTCAAAAGCTAATTCTAACAACAGATGTCAGACCCAGAAAATGAAACCTCTAGATACATTTTTTTTGAAGAAAACACTATTTTAAAGAAATATGAGACAATACCTCATCAATTTTAGTGAAAAAAATGTTTAAGATGTGAAAAATGTGACACAGCTGACATAGTCTGCTGCCTTACATGGCAGTTTTAGTTTAAGATCATCTTATGTTGAGAAATAACAATGATCCACGGAGCATGTGGCAGGGCATCAAATGCTTAACAGATTACAAGGGCAAAAGCAAACAATGCCCCAGGGACCCATCTCTGCCTGATGCCCTCAATAAGTTTTATGCACGTTTTGAAGATCCAAACAGACCAGCTAGCACCAGACTCACCTCATCACCAGATGAAGAGCATCTCAGAGTGACCGCAGCAGAAGTGAGAGGTAGTCTCAGAAGGATCAACCCTCATAAAGCTACGGGTCCAGACAACATCCCAGGGAAAGTTCTGAAGGAATGTGCGGACCAGCTCTGTGAGGTGCTGGCTGACGTCTTCACCACCTCACTTTCACTGGAGTCAGTTCCCACCTGCCTGAAGACTGCCACCATCATCCCAGTCCCAAAAAGCTCCACAGTGACTGGTCTGAATGACTATAGACCGGTGGCTCTCACCCCGATAGTCGCTAAATGTTTTGAGAAACTGGTCATGTCCCACATCAAGACAACCGTCAACATCAGCGAGGACCCTCATCAATATGCATACCGCGAGAACCGATCAACAGAGGACGCCATCTCCTCTGTGGTCCACACTGCTCTCACCCACCTGGATCAGAAGGACTCATACGTGCGTCTGCTCTTTGTGGACTTCACATCTGCCTTCAACACCATGATCCCCCAAACTCTGATAGACAAACTATCCACACTTGGACTAAGCCCCTCCATTTGTAACTGGGTACTAGACTTCTTAACAAACAGACCACAGTCCGTGAAGATCCACAACTTCTCCTCCTCCACCATAACCCTCAGCACTGGCTCTCCTCAAGGATGTGTGCTGAGCCCTCTTCTGTTCACTCTGCTCACATATGATTGTACAGCCACACATCCAGGCTGTCATATTGTTAAGTTTGCAGATGATACAGCGGTGGTGGGATGCATCACAGATAATGATGAATCCAGCTACAGACAGGAGGTGGAACACCTGGAGAGCTGGTGCAAAGAGAACAACCTTCACATGAATGTGAAGAAGACGAAGGAGATGATTGTGGACTTCAGAAGGAACAAACACACCCACACCCCACTGTACATAGGTGGATCTGCGGTGGAGGTGGTCTCCAGCTACAAGTACCTAGGTGTACACTTGAATGATAACCTCAGCTGGAGCAACAACACCACCAGCCTGATCAAGAAAGGTCATCAGAGACTCTACTTCCTCAGACGGCTGAGACGAGCTGGTCTGAGAAGCTCAGTCCTCAACTCCTTCTACAGGTGTGCAGTGGAGAGCATCCTGTGCTCCAGCATCAATGTGTGGCATGGAGGCTGCACAGTTGCAGAGAGGAAAGCTCTACAGAGAGTGGTGAAGGCTGCACAGAAGTCTGTGGGAGTCAGTCTCCCCACCATCACAGACATTTACACCTCCAGATGCAGAAAAAGAGCCACCTGCATCATGAAAGACCTCACTCACCCAGCACATTCACTCTTTGCACCACTCCCCTCGGGACGGAGGTTGAGGAGCATCAAATGTAGAACCACTAGACTGAGGAACAGCTTCTACCCTGAGGCTGTCAGACTCATGAATAAATAAATAATAAGAATAAACACTGCAAAATGTCACATCATGTTGATACTGATCTGTTTCTTGTTGCTGTGTTCATCTGTGACCATCTGCTCATAATGACTCATGTTCGTGCTGCTGTTTATAATGATGTTTTTCTACTACATTAGGGCTTAGTGTATTACTAGTTGATGTTTCTCTTAGTTAATCCTAGATGTTATTATTGTTTTTCTCTTGCATTTGTTGTTGGATGTAACTGGGACCCTGTGTACATAATCTCGTTTTCATCACATGTACCACATGCGGTGCAAATGACAATAAAGACTCTCTGACTCTGACTCTAAAAGTGATTCTTGATTTGGTCAAACCTTGAAATTGCCATTATCAACAATGTCATGCGGTGAATGATTCTCAGATAGTTGTACAACAAATTAGTGCTAAAAAGCAGTGACCAAGTTAAACAATGTATGTTATTTAATGCCAGTTGGTTGTAAAGGTCATCTTGGATCAGGTTTGCTCTGCATTTTAAACAATTGCATTTTTAACCCATAAACCATTTTCTGAAGCGTTAAATATTCATTCAACCTTTATTAATACAGGTTAGTCTCATTGAGCCTTGAGGACTCATTTACTTTGTACAAGAGAGACCTATTTTTAACAAAGAATACAGATGAGGTGTAAACAACAATAGACAATCATAAAAAATGAAAAGTAAATAGAAGAAATTATATAAAAATGAAACAAAAACAGCCACAATATAAAGGATGAAGTTAAAGTGAGTATATTACTCCTTGTATTATTTCTAGTAATTGCAGATTTGCAAAATAAATGACCAAAAAACTGAAAAGAAAAAAACTGCTAAAACAAGCTTTATTTTTTGTTTGTATAACAAACAATAAAATAAAATTTTACGTTTGTTTTGGTGAAAGCTGGAAAGAGCCACTGCAGAGGGACCAGAGCTATAATAAAATCCAGCCAGTGGTTCGTGTGATATTTTGCTAAGAAAAACAGAGTTAACTCCAAAACTTAATGGCAAAGTATTAGACAAAGGTCTTGCAGTCTGCTAGTGTTCAAAGCATGTGAGTTATGTCAGTCTCAGCTACTACCACACCAAACATTAGCTCAGTATCTGTTCAACTGATTGTTACAGTTATTTGTGTGTTGTTGTTTTTTTAGATCAGTTGGTTTAGGCAGCCATCTTGACTTGGGGAGGACTCAAAAGTGAATCAGTTATAGAATTGAATCCATTGATTACTTTCTGAAAGTTTCATTACAGTCTATCCAGCGGTTCATGAGATATTTTGCAGACAGACACAAGCAAAAGCCCACTTTTCACCTTGCTGCGGCAGATGATAAAACTACATAAAGATTCCTTGTGGATGATTTTTAAAACTAATACATTATGTTGTGAATATAAACATGCAGTTTTGTCTGGTTTATGAAGATTTAAAATTACAACATATTTCATCAGACAGACATGTTGCTGCTTCATATACATCGTAATTAAACTCTAAAAAAGCAAGAATAGAACTAAATACATAACTGAAGATTTAATAAACAAGATTTTTTGTTTTATTTAGCTGATTTTAGTGTGCTGTTGATCAGTCATTTCACTGCCTGCGTCTAAATGTAGATGTTTCTGCTGTACTCCCATCTTTAGAGAAATTCTCCAGGCATGCCTGGGAGTCAGCAAGGGATTACATCTATGAAATAAGCTGGCAGCAATTGAATTATCCTTTTTATACACTGTAAGAAACATTTTAAAATTCATATTATTCTGTTGGAGCACGTACTGTACATCAATATCACACGTAGTGACAAGAGTATACATATGCGTGTGAGCAGCATGTATGCCCACAGTCTCCATACAGATTAAAGGAGGATTTTTTTAATTCAAGGAATCAGACATAGACTGAAGTCTGCATAGGAGGATTGTGTCAAAAGCCAGTTATGTAGAGTGCACGCGTCCTCGAGGAGAGGACATGAATACAGATAAAAGTCCTCTCTTGCTACTGCAGCTGAGTGAATTTGATGTGCTCATGATTGTGTGCTGCTTGCTTACTGGCTGTGTCTGATAAAGACACGGGGCAGACGCTGTGGAGGAACGCATCAAGGCACTAAAATAAAAACATCCTGTACGTGTGCAGAAACACTCACCGTCACACACTCGGTTGGACATCGACTTGTTGATTTGCTGCATGGCACGAAGCCAAACACAAAGGGCAAGCTGCAAGACTGCAAACACTATGAGGCTATCATTAGTGGTGCCATGGCTGCCCACTGAAAGGCCTCAGTCTGTCTCTGACATCAGCAGCAATCTATACCGTTTTAGCATCTGAATGTGATGTACCCACTCCGTTTAGAGATTAGCAGCTAAATGTCAGAGATAAGTCAGACGCCATCTCTGCTCTGGCACAACACAAACAGAGCCAAATAAACAGGGAGGGGTGGGTCAAACAAGTAGATGCAGCTTCAGTATCGAGTCCATTTGGAGAATGGAGCAATGCAACATTTCAGAATGAACAGCTTGTGCAGGAAAAATGTACAACCAGGCCTGTTGGTCTGTGTGAAAATGAATCTCTCAGGATCTCCAGCAGCTATTTGATTTATCAGCGATTCATAATGTGTTTTTGGTTAATTTTGAAGTAGCTCTAGTTCTCTTAGAATTTTATTTATTTTTTCTTGTAAAAGTGGTCTCTGGGCTCATAAATTTAGTTTGCTGCATGGTCATTTTTCGCCCTGCTAGTAAAATTGATTGAACGGTACTATTAAACAGTGGTGGTATTAAACACAACAGTGGTGGGTCTCATCAGCAACAACGATGAGACGGACTACAGGAACGAGGTGAGCCGCCTGGCCTTGTGGTGCGGACACAACAATCTCACTCTCAACGTGGAGAAGACAAAGGAGATTGTTGTGGACTTCAGGAAGAAGGATGCCCAACATGCCCCTCTGACCATCAACAGCACCGCAGTGGAGAGAGTAGACAGCACCAAGTTCCTGGGAGTGCACGTCTCAAAGGACCTGTCCTGGAGCAGGAACACTGCAGCACTGGCAAAGAAGGCTCACCAGCGTCTCTACTTTCTCCGCAAGCTGAAAAGGGCTGGAGCTTCAACCCCCATCATGAGCACCTTCTACAGAGGTGCCATAGAAAGTGTCCTGACCAGCTGCATCACTGTGTGGTTTGGTGCATGTACTGCATCCTGCCGCAAGAGCCTCCAGCGCATTGTGAGAGCAGCTGAGAAGATCGTGGGCACCTCCTTGCCCTCACTGCAGGACTTACACAGCAAACGCCTCACTCGGAAAGCCCACTGCATGGCAGGTGATCCCACACACCCACTACACAGCTGCTTCAGACTGCTGCCATCAGGGAGGAGACTGAGGAGTCTCCAGGCTCGAACCAGCAGACTGAGAGACAGCTCTGTTCATCAGGCAGTCAGGATGCTAAACACTCTGCCTGCTCTGCCCCCCTCCCATTTGAACTGCCTTAACACTAAAACTTTCTCACACATTACCACACAACACAAAGATTTTAACACTGGACTCTGTGTCATCAAACGGGTTATTCACTAAACTCTCGGTCATGTGCTCATACAGTTTGCACTACTTCTCATACTTGCACTAATGTTTGTATTACATCACTGCCTATAATCATAATACTGTTTACATTCTCTGTTTACATTTATTAATACTGTTTACTTTTATTACTACTGCTTACATGTAATTACTACTGTTTACATTTACACTACTCTAATATCTACACCACTGCTGATACATATACAGTGTGCTCTGAACGGTCTTATTTAGGGATGCCCAATGTGCCTTACTGCATATGCCACTTTTTGCCTCTATAACAACATCAACTACTACCTCATACATATACTGTGTACATTAACTCATACGCTGCTTTGCCACTTTGCAAATGTCAATGCTAGAAACCTTTAGTTTATTTTAGTTATACTTTTTATACTCTTTTTTTATACTAGTATGCAAAAACTCAGGACAGTATTATGTTCATTAAATGTTTAATGTTTTAGTTTTAGAGTTGGTGTAAATTTTCATACTCTTATACCACTATGCAAAAAACTCAGGACAGTGTTAGTTTTACTATTTTATGCTTATGTCTATTATTATATGTTTCAGTGTTTCAATGTTTAGATGTTTACTGTTGCACCGAGGGACTGAGAGAAACGCAATTTCGGTCCTGTGTATGTCCTGTACAGTACATATTGCAGATCTGACAATAAAGTTGACTTTGACTTTGAAAAACAGTGTTTTAAAGTAAAGACGCACGGCACTTTGTTTGGAACCACAGGTTGACATTTGAACTGGTAAAATGGGGTACTGTGTAATTACACAGCCTGAACATTGACATATTTCCTCAATGATGTCTTCAGTGTATGAAAAATGCCCCGGTCACAAAAGTATAGTTAAAAATGTGATTTTCATCAAACCCTTGACAGATTTTTCAATTTATTGCTTCTGGAAGTTCCTGAATGGGAAAGTTTTTAATTTATTTCCTTAACATAAAATTTTAACCTAAATGAAAGCTGAAATTAACTTTAGAAGATTAGGAGCTAAAAGTGGGAACAAAGCAGCTCTCAGAGCACATTAGGAGAACATGAAGCTCAAGGCAAAATAAATGTTTTCTTTGTTGTGTTTGATGTTTTTCTGAGACAAGTTTTTCAGAAAAGCCTCTGATGCATTCCAGCTGCATCAAAGAGCTAGCTTGACGTCTGTTGCTCGTGCTAAAATTAAACGTGGTTTACTTCTTCCACTAATGCTAAGTGGGAGTGCAGGTAGATGGAGACAGTTTCAAGAAGAAGAAAAAATATTCATGACTACACATTCATTCATTCATTCAACCTTTATTTATACAGGTTGATCGCATTGAGCCTCTGGGACTCATTTACAAGAGAGACCTGATTTAACAAAGAGTGATGACAACAGCGGATAACAACCACAACAATAGACAGTCACAAAAGAGGCATGCAAATTAAAATTTATTTTTACAAATTAAAATAAAAT
This sequence comes from Garcialebias charrua, assembly GCA_038048925.1. Lineage (NCBI taxonomy): Eukaryota > Metazoa > Chordata > Actinopteri > Cyprinodontiformes > Rivulidae > Garcialebias > Garcialebias charrua. The sequence goes on from JBBPBX010087738.1 coordinate 9,579, forward strand.
GGCAACCAAAAGGACCGTCAAAGGGAAAAAAATTGTGAAAACCCCCCAGCTATATTATAAGGCGGTGTAGAAAACTAAAAACAGGAACATGTGAGTTTTAAAGTCACTTAGAGAGGTCAAAGTCGAGAACTTCAAGTGAAACTAAACCCTAATTTAACTTTTTTTAGCTGAGAAACTCCCTAGAATGTGTTAAAAAGGTTTCAGAGCACTATGTCTGTGTTAATTTTCATGAAATTGTTCGTATTAGTTTAAATCGGCAATATTTGGTCTAAAAACGAGTATTCGGTAGTCCTATGGGTTGAACTGTGGTATTGCACCCTGATTTTCTCATTTGTTTATGATTCGCACAGTCATTTATTTTCGCACGATTTCGTCACAGCCTCTGCTGCCTGAGTATAAAAGTGGAGCCACTCCCCCGAGAAGGTCACTCCCCCTCCAGAGTTCAGGGGTTAGATTAGCGGTTAGCAACATAGCATTAGCATTGATGAGCGAAGCTGTTCTAAGAATAGCTTTTCCAACTGATGTCCACCCACCCTTACACCATCAGGTTACAATCCGTTTGGATGTGAGTACCATTTTACACCTTACCATTCCATAATTTATCTTTTGAGTATATGACGTGTTTCTTCATGTGCTGTGTGTTTGCGGCCTGCAGCTTTGCTTCGTTGTGGCTCGCCCCACATAAGGTTGTGGCGTTTTAATCTGTTGCTGATCAACGTTAGTTTGTGTTGTAGTTGTGTTTAAATGCTAAAAATCTAGTGTTTCTTATGAACACCGCAGTGTGTGTGAACTCTAGCTATTGGTAATTTTAGCTGTTGTACAAGTTACGATGTTTTAGACACGATGTTCTTTTGCTGCAAATAATAATGTGGATCAAAGGTATTTATAAAATAATATGTACTTGGTGAATGAGTATCATGGTCATCAGCTCTGTGCAACAGTATTTATTTTGCACTGGGTCATCTGTTTGACAGATCAACAAAGTGAAAACAGTAATGTTTCTCAAGTATGCTTGTTTGTAAGGTGATTAAAATGTGTTGTTCTTTTTTAGATCCATGAGGCGTTCCACATCCAGGGAATCTCTGAGCCGTGCTTCACAGACATCAAGCTTCATTGGAGACATGTCACTTTGGAGGTGACATGAGAACTGATTCACCAGGTATTCATGTTTTATTTATTAATTTTGTAGCCCACCTTTACCCTCTGTCTGTAGGTATTATTATTATTATTTAATTATTATGTTTTATTTATTTATTATTTTATTTATTACTTTTATTATGGTGGACATTATATAAAAAAAAGTTTAAAAAAAGTTTATGCAACATTAATTATTATTTGTTCATTGCTACCTGTCCCAACATTTTGGGGATTTGTTGACACTGTGAAATTTTGAATCAAAATTTTTCTCCATTAAAATGTTACATTTACTCAGATTAAACTTTTGATCTTTTCTCTTTTCAGGACTGCAAATATCCAGGGTTGGGATGGAGTGAGTGGGAAATCGACCGCTGCATCGTGTCCCAGATTTGTCCTCATGCATGAGGCAAAAAATAAAGAAATAAAGAAATTGATTACAAAAACTAGTTGTTTATGATTCATTTTATTAACAGTAAGTTAATTCAAAACAACAAAAGGTTATGTGTCGTGTCAGCCCTGAAAACACACGGGACACCACCTCCAGCTCCTCTGTATGGACGCAGTGGACAGAAGAAAAAGCAGTCCCAACCACCTTCAGGATGCTCCACCTGCCAGCCAGAAAGCAAACAGGGTCAACTGCTTTAGCATCCCAACATTGTTGTGGATGTAGCAGGTCTCAGGAGATGAAGCTCTGGCCGAGACTCTCTGCATCATCTTCTTCTTCTTGGTTAAAGTAATCCTGGCTGCAATTACTCTGTGTGGCTGCTGGGTGCTTGAGTCATCACAGTTATCTGAAAAGAACATTTTAAAGGATACACAGTATTGTAAATTCATTGCAATTGCTTTGGTTTGCATTAAGAAATATTATTTCTCATTAATCTTATCAGCTGTGCTGTGCCCAGTTTTGATTAGCTGACACATAGCTTAAACAAATACTGTATACACGTCCTAACAAATATATATTTTACAAGCTTATATAATGTTTCTAAACACGGATATTTGGAAACCAACTAAAAGATTTTACCACTGTTTGGTGCTAATTTATAGTCAATTAAAAAAACAATGTGTGTTTAGTTCTGGGTTGCATAACAAAAATAAGCCAAAGCGTCAAACAAAACGAGGGTAGGAGAAATCAATATTTTATAATAAAATTTATTATGAAACGTTACTTTTGTAATGTGCTAAGTAATAAGATGTGGCAAATTAAAGTTACAAACGACAAAAACACAGCTGTACACTGCATGCCATGCTTCTAAACACGGGTTTTTAATGTGTTCTGTGTTCAGAAGCATACGCTTAAGCTGTGTGTGTGTGATTAAATACACGCAACAACATTTTAGAACTGTTATTTTAGTACAAGTTTAGGCATTTACTTACTGAAGACGCGACTATCCGCCATTTTGAAATCTAAACTTGGGGAGGGGTGGGAGTTTACCACTAGAGGGGGCGTGAACACAGGACAACCCCCCAACCTTCTCCCCTGCTTGTCTCTTGACACGCCCATTTTGAGGGAAATTTTGAATCTGGTCTGGGGGAGGAGTTACCATCTCAACCTGTGTTGAGTTTCACTTTCAGGTCTTTTTGCAAGATATTCCAGGAAACAGGAGCAGAGTAGGAGAAGTGTATTCAATACACTGTAAAGACACAAAGAAACATTGAATAATTTGTTTGTGTTTAAAGACTAAGCCTTAGTAGTTTCAGTGCTGACAGCAGTACATAAGTGAGATAATTTATATATATACATTGTTCATTAAAATGACTCAACACTATTAAAGGTTCAGTATGTAATTTCTGGAACACGCTGGAACTTAGGAAAATTTTGAACAGAGACACGTTTCTGGTTCCTCCCCCTCAGAGCCATATATGGCTCTGCTCCACCTTGCTCTACTGAAATTCAAATTCAAGCTCTGTTTTTATTGGCTGATTCAAATTCAAGCTGTTTTTATTGGCTGGTTACAAGCTCTGTTTTTATTGGCTGGTTAACGGCGGGTCACTCTGTGTTTTTAGTGTTTTTATAAATGCTGATAGAGAAGCAAGGGGACTATAGTTTTTTAGAGATTACTTGTCTAAAATCAGTATGTCAAGAGGTAGTGACAGAGTGAAGAAATATGTTAAAAATATATTGTTAGAAAAGTTACATACTGAACCTTTAATGTATTACAGAAAATATACATACAGTAGGCACACTTGATATTGTAGATCATTGCATTAGTTAATACATTCAGCAATAATTTTACTTTAATACTTTAAGTATTTTTAAAAGCAAGTACTTATTTACTTTTACTTAAGTAAAAACATTAATATGGTACTTCTACTTTTACTAGAGTACATTTTTGTCTGTTTATTTGTATTTTTACTTACCGGTAAGTACAGTGCTTGAGTACTCTGATGCATGCTGCTTGAGTACTTTCTCCACCACTGGTGTTTACTGAGGTATGTCTGTAGCTGTGTGTGTTTGCTATTGTAGTCACTTCATTAGTGACCTGAGTTCAGCAGTCTGATAGGTCATGGGATGAATATGTATATGAATATATATTTATGTAAATACATGTATAAACATACACACAAACAAGATAGTCTAGAAACCATTCAGAAAGCAAATTTAGCTCACCTTAAAGTAATGTTTAGGGACAATTATAGTATGAGAATCTAGTTTCCTGAAAATCTAAAAGTTAACTGATCCCAAATTTTATATTAAAGATGTTGAGGCATTATGTCACTATCATAACCATCAACCTGGAAAGTAAAGCATTCCATACCTTGTTTAAGGAAATATGTGAACTATTGTGTTCAAATAGTTGTTTTCATGAATTGTGTTCAAAACATTTTTTAAGGGTTACATCCACAGCTTCAGCACCAAAGCCATAAACATGGTTTATGAACAACATAGCCTTCAGGTTACAAAAGCAGTGGGAAACTAAACAAACAGTACCACACAAACATATAGAGGTTTCATGGCTATTGTAGTGGGGTGGTCACATTGGCATGATGTTATTAAGAATATGTTGTTTTATAAACATGAAAAATCTAGCCAAAAATCAAACTGGCTGCCACCTGCCTGACCAAAATTTGATGGCAGTAATTTGGAGTAAGAGTTGGATTGTGCAGGGAAGTAAAACAGTTGATCAATTCACACAATTTAAACTGAGTCAGTATTGGAAATACTTATCGGTGTGGATTTCAGCTGTATAGATTTAAGTACTGTTGAAAAACATTTTGTCCCAAAGCAAGAAGTGAATAGAAGAGAGGAGTAAAGAAGAATGAAGATCAACATAATATGATAGAGAATTATCAAAGCAAAAATATATATTTTATATTTGTTTGTTTGTTTATCTATTTCATATACTTGCAGGACAGTGCCACTATGCAGTTCTGTGCCAACAAGCTGGACAAAAAGGACTTTTTTGGCAAGTCTGACCCTTTCATGGTTTTCTACAGAAGCAACGAGGATGGAACGTAAGTGGTTCATGTGATTTTGTTTGTTTGTTTAAAAAAAATGCATATCTTTAGTTGATAAAAACCTGCCAAAATTCCAGAGAACACCAATAAGGACTTCAAGACTTTGAAAAGGTTAATTCTTGGTGTAAACATCTAAGAACTTTTAGGTTTTATGGTGTGGAAGTGCAAACTGCAGTTATGTGGCAGTTTGGCTCAGTAGGTTATGATAAGTGTTTGTAAAGCAATGATTTTGAGTTTGAGTCTTGCTATATAGTATTATTTTTTCCTCGCAGTGTTCTTGATGTTATGTCTAAATGCAAATATTTGGTCAACATTTACAGTTACACCTATAGACTATTACATTTTTACTTTTTTATCTTTTCACCTGAAAATACAGTACTGGTAAATTGTTACTTAATATCCATCCATCCATTCATCCATCCATCCATCCGTCCATCCATCCATCCATCCATCCATCCATCCATC
>JBBPBX010087739.1:0-14639 GCA_038048925.1 Garcialebias charrua
ATCTTAATCTTTCAAAAATTTGCTGAAAGGAGCATAATGATCATAAGTCAGTATAAGTACAACAATGTTGAAGTAAGCTGCATTAAGCTGAAAAGATCGCAAAGTCGTTGTAGAAACAGTTGAAATTAGCTGAAAGTAGCCGAAATATTTTTAAAAAATGTACAAGGTAGCTGAAGGAAGTTGAGTTGGTCCAAAATGTGAAAGGAGTAGTGAAATATTGTAATGAGTTCCAAAGATATCAAGGATGTAAAATGAGCTCATTGAGTTCATTTGAGCTCCATTCATTTTCAATGGGAAAAAAATGGCCGAAAAGGCTGAATATTTCAAAAAGCTAAAGTTGCACCAATACCAAAAGTCATAGCCATCATGTCCTGAATGAGCTGAACATTTTGATATATGAATTGTTGAAATAGCACAAAAACTGTAGGAGGAGTAGCGTGCCAAAAAACGTACGGAATCAGGATAGTAACAGATGTAATTGTAACACTAGAAAAACCGCATTTCCTACGAAAATGCACGTGTGAATGCCTTAGCGCCGCTCCGCCCTTCTCGCGGCGACCGCGGGAAGTCGAGCTGGTCCACCCCGAAACGCTCTCGTGCCTTTCCCGTACCCGTTCGGCACCCAGTGCGTGCACTCAATTTGGTCCACATTCCAAAATGGCCGCCTTCCCATTTATCGTACAACGTTGACGCCAGAGGGTTTTCTGTGCGTCTTGGTGAATTGGACAAGTGTACCAAATTTCATGATCCTACGTGAAACTAAGGCCAATACGGAGGGTAGTTTGAAATATTCTAGGTGGCGCTCTTGAGCCGTTTCTTTTGAAATTTTGGCCACGCCCCCAAAATATGTAATTTTTCACCAGTCCTGACGAGTCTGCCAAATTTGGTGAGTTTTGGGATATGATAAAGCTCCCAAAAGGCCAAACGTATTGTGACGGCGTTACGTCTGATTCGCCACATAACCACGCCCACATGCTCCACCCAAAACGGTCAGTGTTGGAAAGCTTGTTACACCAACATGTCTTCGGTCACTGGACACACCGTCACGCTGATTAGGTAACAGGTGTCCGATCGGGACGTTCAATGTACAACTGTACACTTCCTGTTGTGAGGGGGCGTGGCTTAATTAATGTCATGATTTGACCATTCAGTATTGCAGGGGACTGGTTGTGGGTCAATCACTGAAGGTTTGATGTATTAGACAGTTTTTGTGTAGGTGCTATTAGTGTTTCGTTTTTCATGGCGAGATGCCTAACTTTGAGGCCAGGCCACGCCCCTTCAGCATATATGAAAACGCGAGGTGTTGATCATTTATTACTGTCCCATGTCTGATTGATGAGTCTGCCAAATTTGGGGAGATTTAGGATATGATAAAGCCCCCAAAAGGCCATTTCATTTTAGCTCCATTCATTTTCAATGGGAAAAAAATGGCCGAAAAGGCTAGATATCTCAAAAAGCTAAAGTTGCAGCATTACCAAAAGTCATAGCTGGATTGTCCTGAGCGAGCTGAACATTTTGATATATGAATCGTTGAAATGGCACAAATACTCTAGGAGGAGTAGGACGTCAAAAAACGTACGGACGGAAGATAGTAACATATAAGAATAATAATAATAACTAGAAAAACCGCATTTCCTACGAAAATGCACGTGTGAATGCCTTAGCGCCGCTCCGCCCTTCTCGCGGCGACCGCGGGAAGTCGAGCTGGTCCACCCCGAAACACTCTCGTGCCTTTCCCGTACCCGTTCGGCACCTAGTGCGTGCACTCAATTTGGTCCACATTCCAAAATGGCCGCCTTCCCATTTATCGTACAACGTTGACGCCAGAGGGTTTTCTGTGCGTCTTGGTGAATTGGACAAGTGTACCAAATTTCATGATCCTACGTGAAACTAAGGCCAATGCGGAGGGTAGTTTGAAATTTTCTAGGTGGCGCTCTTGAGCCCTTTCTGTTGCAATTTTGGCCACGCCCCCAAAATATGTAATTTTTCACCAGTCCTGACGAGTCTGCCAAATTTGGTGAGTTTTGGGATATGATAAAGCTCCCAAAAGGCCAAACGTATTGTGACGGCGTTACGTCTGATTCGCCACATCGCCACGCCCACATGCTCCACCCAAAACAACCAGTCGTGGAAAGCTTGTTACAGCAACATGTCTTCGGTCACTGGACAGACCGTCACGCTGATTAGGTAACAGGTGTCCGATCGGGATGTTCAATGTACAACTGTACACTTCCTGTTGTGAGGGGGCGTGGCTTAATTATTGTCATGATTTGACCATTCAGTATTGCAGGGGACCGGATGTGGGTCAATCACTGAAGGTTTGATGTATTAGACTGTTTTCGTGTAGGTGCTATTAGTGTTTCGTTTGTGACGGCGTGACGGCTGATTCGCCACATCGCCACGCCCACATGCTCCACCCAAAACGGTCAGTGTTGGAAAGCTTGTTACAGCAACATGTCTTCGGTCACTGGACAGACCGTCCCGCTGATTAGGTAACAGGTGTCCGATCGGGACGTTCAATGTATAACTGTACACTTCCTGTTGTGAGGGGGCGTGGCTTAATTAATGTCATGATTTGACCATTCAGTATTGCAGGGGAGTGGTTGTGGGTCAATCACTGAAGGTTTGATGTATTAGACGGTTTTCGTGTAGGTGCTATTAGTGTTTCGTTTTTCATGGCGAGATGCCTAACTTTGAGGCCAGGCCACGCCCCTTCAGCATATATGAAAATGCGAGGTTTTGATCATTTGTTACTCCTGCATGTCTGAGTGATGAGTCTGCCAAATTTGGTGAGTTTTAGGGTATGATAAAGCCCCCAAAAGACCATTTCATTTTAGCTCCATTCATTTTCAATGGGAAAAAAATGGCCGAAAAGGCTAATTATTTCAAAAAGCGCAACTTGCAGCATTACCAAAAGTTCATAGCTGGATTGTCCTGAGCGAGCTGAACATTTTGATATATGAATCGTTGAAATGGCACAAATACTCTAGGAGGAGTAGCGTGCCAAAAAACGTACGGACGGAAGATAGTAACATATAAGAATAATAATAATAATAATAAATATAAACACAATCTCTATAGTGTGAATGCCTTGTTGGCATTCACACAATAATAAATATAAACACAATCTCTATAGTGTGAATGCCTTGTTGGCATTCACACAATAATAATAACTAGATTGCATTTCCTGAGAAAATGCATGTGTGAATGCCAAAATGGCCGCTTCACCTATTTTGCATGTTCAATCAAAACGGCCGCTTCACCTAATATGCTTGTTAAATCAAAATGGCTACCTCACCTACTTTAATTGTAGAACCAAAATGGCAACAATACATGCATTGACTTACTTTGCAAGGCAAGTAACTGCCTTGTATATTGAACCAAAATGGCGGCCTCACCTAATTTGCATGTTCAATCAAAATGGCTGCTTCACCTAATGTATGTTAGAGATGGTCCATAGCTACAACCTCACCAAATTTCAGCTCTCTATGAATAAAGATGGCTGAGTTAAAGCCATTTGAAAGTAACATTGGCAGCCATCAGCTGAAATTGGTCAAAAACAGCTGAACAACAGCTAAAACAAGCAGAAAATATCTTAAATTACCAGAAGGAAGTTGGTAGAACATGGTTTTGCTGAATTAGGCTGAAAAAAGTTGGATTGATAAAAAAAAATGTTGAAAAAGCTGAAATTTGCATAAACAGCTAAATAGTAGCTAAAATAGCAGAAATATCTTAATCTTTCAAAAATTAGCTGAAAGGAGCAAAATAAGCTGAAATTAGCATAAATAAGTCAGTAGAAGTACAACAATGTTGAAGTAAGCTGCATTAAGCTGAAAAGATTGCAAAGTCGTTGAAGAAACAGCTGAAAGTAGCTGAAAGTAGCCGAAATATTTTTTTAAAATGTACAAGGTAGCTGAAGGAAGCTGAGTTGGTCCAAAATGTGAAAGGAGTAGTGAAATATTGTAATGAGTTCCAAAGATATCAAGGATGCAAAATGAGCTCATTGAGTTCATTTGAGCTCCATTCATTTTCAATGGGAAAAAAATGGCCGAAAAGGCTGAATATTTCAAAAAGCTAAAGTTGCACCAATACCAAAAGTCATAGCCATCATGTCCTAAATGAGCTGAACATTTTGATATATGAATTGTTGAAATAGCACAAAAACTGTAGGAGGAGTAGCGTGCCAAAAAACGTACGGAATCAGGATAGTAACAGATGTAATTGTAACACTAGATTGCATTTCCTGAGAAAATGCATGTGTGAATGCCAAAATGGCCGCTTCACACAACTTGCATGTTCGATCAAAATGGCCGCTTTACCTAATGTGCTTATTAAATCAAAATGGTTACATTGCCTACTTAAATTGTAGAACCAAAATGGTAACAATACATGCATTGACTTACTTTGCAAGGCAATTAACTACCTTGTATATTGAACCAAAATGGCCACTTCACCTAATTTGCATATTCAATCAAAATGGCCGCTTCACCTAATGCATGATAAAGAATGTCCATAGCTACAACCTCACCAAATTTCGGCTCTCTATGAATAAATATGGCTGATTTAAAGCCATTTGAAAGTAGCGTTGGTGGTCATCTTGGATTTTACAGTATTTTTAATGTTTTGCTTTGTCGGCCATCTTGGATTTTTGATTTGGATTCCGTACATGATAGAGGATTCCCTCAGCTACAACCTCACCAAATTTCGGCTCTCTATGTATAATGATGGCTGAGTTAAAGCCATTTGAAAGTAGCGTTGGTGGCCATCTTGGATTTTACAGTATTTTTAATGTTTTGCTTTGTCGGCCATCTTGGATTTTTGATTTGGATTCCGTACATGATAGAGGATTCCCTCAGCTACAACCTCACCAAATTTCAGCTCTCTATGAATAAAGATGGCTGAGTTAAAGCCATTTGAATGTAGCGTTGGCGGCCATCTTGGATTTTTACAGTTTTTTAATGTTTTACTTTGTCGGCCATCTTGGATTTTTGATTTGGATTCCGTACATGATAGATACTGTCCTCAGCTACAACCTCACCAAATTTCGGCTCTCTATGTATAATGATGGCTGAGTTAAAGCCATTTGAAAGTAGCGTTGGCGGCCATCTTGGATTTTTGATTTTGATATAGCAGTTGATAGGAAACACTCTCAGCTATCACTACACCAAGTTTCAGCTCAATATCACTAAAATTGACCATTTTATAGTATTTTTAATTTTTGCATTGTCGGCCATCTTGGATTTTTTTTTTGGATTCTATACATGATAGATAATGTCCTCAGCTACAACCTCACCAAATTTCAGCTCTCTATGTATAAAGATGGCCGAGTTATAACCATTTGAAAGTAGCGTTGGCGGCCATCAGCTGAAATTGGTCAAAAACAGCTGAATATTATCTAAAACAGCAGAAATAGGCTTAAATTAGCAGCAGGATTTAGTAAGAGCTTAATTGGGAATAATCTGAAACATCTTAAACAATCTGAAATCTGAAATAATCTGAAATAAGCAAAAAAAGTGGAAATTATCTGAAAAAAGCTAAAGATAGCATAAACAGCTGAATATTATCTAAAATAGCAGAAATAAGCTTAAATTATCTGAAGTAATTAGAAATAGCATAATTGTGAATAATCTGAAATATCTGAAACAATCTGAAATCTGAAAAAATCTGAACTAAGCAGAAATAAGCAAAATAAAATTGAAATTATCTGAAAAAAGCTTAAGATAGCAAAAACAGCTGAATATTATCTGAAATAGCAGAAAGAAGCTTAAAAGTCTTAGAAATTAGTAGAGAGAGTACAGTTTTGCAGAATTATGCTGGAAAAAGTTGAAATGAGTTCAAATAATGTGGAATTTGTTGAAACAAGCCTAAATTAGCATTAAAACAGCTTAATAGTAGCTAAAATAGCAGAAGAAGCTGAAACTAGCAGAAATAAGCACAAAGCAGCATCATCTGAATAATCTAAAATATCTGAAACAATCTGAAATCTGAAAAAATCTGAACTAAGCAGAAATAAGCAAAATAAAGTTGAAATTATCTGAAAAAAGCTTAAGATAGCAAAAACAGCTGAATATTATCTGAAATAGCAGAAAGAAGCTTAAATGTCTTAGAAATTAGTAGAGAGAGTACATTTTTGCAGAATTTGGCTGGAAAAAGTTGAAATGAGTTCAAATAATGTGGAATGTGTTGAAACAAGCCTAAATTAGCATAAAAACAGCTTAATAGTAGCTAAAATAGCAGAAGAAGCTGAAACTAGCAGAAATAAGCACAAAGCAGCATAATATGAAGTATCTGAAACAATCTGAAATTGAAAAAAATCTGAAATAAGTAGAAATAAGCAAAATAAAGTTGAAAATATCTGAATAAAGCTGAAATTGGCCAAAAACAGCTGAACAACAGCTAAAACAAGCAGAAACAATCTTAAATTACCAGAAGGAAGTTGGTAGAGCATGGTTTTGCTGAATTAGGCTGAAAAAAGTTGGATTGATTAAAAACATTGTTGAAATAGCTGAAAAAGCTGAAATTTGCATAAAACAGCTAAATAGTAGCTAAAATAGCCAAAATGTCTAAATCTTTCAAAAATTATATGAAAGGAGCATAATGATCTGAATTTAGCAGAAATAAGTCAGTAGAAGTATAAAAATGTTGAAGTTAGCTGCATAAAGCTGAAAAGAGTGCAAAGCAGTTGAAAAAACAGCTGAAATTAGCTGAAAGTAGCTGAATTTTTTTTTAAATTTTGTACAAGGAAGCTGAAGGAAGCTGAGCTAGTCCAAAATGTGAAAGGAGTAGTGAAATATTGTAAAGAGTTCCAAAGATATCAAGGATGTAAAATGAGCTCCATTCATTTTCAATGGGAAAAAAATGGCCGAAAAGGCTGAATATTTCAAAAAGCTAAAGTTGCACCAATACCAAAAGTCATAGCACCCATGTCCTAAATGAGCTGAACATTTTGATATATGAATTGTTGAAATAGCACAAAAACTGTAGGAGGAGTAGCGTGCCAAAAAACGTACGGAATCAGGATAGTAACTATAATAATAATAACTAGATTGCATTTCCTGAGAAAATGCATGTGTGAATGCCAAAGTGGCCGCTTCACCCAACTTGCATGTTCAATGAAAATGGTCGCTTTACCTAATGTGCTTATTAAATCAAAATGGCTACCTTGTCTACTTTAATTGTAGAACCAAAATGGTAACAATACATGCATTGACTTACTTCACAAGGCAATTAACTGCCTTGTATATTGAACCAAAATGGCCACTTCACCTAATTTGCATATTCAATCAAAATGGCCGTTTCACCTAATGCATGATAAAGAATGTCCATAGCTACAACCTCACCAAATTTCGGCTCTCTATGAATAAATATGGGTGATTTAAAGCCATTTGAAAGTAGCGTTGGTGGCCATCTTGGATTTTACAGTATTTTTAATGTTTTGCTTTGTCGGCCATCTTGGATTTTTGATTTGGATTCCGTACATGATAGAGGATTCCCTCAGCTACAACCTCACCAAATTTCGGCTCTCTATGTATAATGATGGCTGAGTTAAAGCAATTTGAAAGTAGCGTTGGTGGCCATCTTGGATTTTACAGTATTTTTAATGTTTTGCTTTGTCGGCCATCTTGGATTTTTGATTTGGATTCCGTACATGATAGAGGATTCCCTCAGCTACAACCTCACCAAATTTCAGCTCTCTATGAATAAAGATGGCTGAGTTAAAGCCATTTGAATGTAGCGTTGGCGGCCATCTTGGATTTTTACAGTTTTTTAATGTTTTACTTTGTCGGCCATCTTGGATTTTTGATTTGGATTCCGTACATGATAGATAATGTCCTCAGCTACAACCTCACCAAATTTCGACTCTCTGTGTATAATGATGGCTGAGTTAAAGCCATTTGAAAGTAGCGTTGGCGGCCATCTTGGATTTTTGATTTTGATATTGCATTTGATAGGAAACATTCTCAGCTATCACTACACCAAGTTTCAGCTCAATATCACTAAAATTGACCATTTTATGGTATTTTTACTTTTTGCATTGTCGGCCATCTTGGATTTTTTTTTGGATTCCGTACATGATAGATAATGTCCTCAGCTACAACCTCACCAAATTTCAGCTCTCTATGTATAAAGATGGTCGAGTTATAACCATTTGAAAGTAGCGTTGGCGGCCATCAGCTGAAATTGGTCAAAAACAGCTGAATATTATCTAAAATAGCAGAAATAAGCTTAAATTAGCAGCAGGATTTAGTACGAGCTTAATTGGGAATAATCTGAAACATCTTAAACAATCTGAAATCTGAAATAATCTGAAATAAGCAAAAAAAGTGGAAACTATCTGAAAAAAGCTAAAGATAGCATAAACAGCTGAATATTATCTAAAATAGCAGAAATAAGCTTAAATTATCTGAAGTAATTAGAAATAGCATAATTGTGAATAATCTGAAATATCTGAAACAATCTGAAATCTGAAAAAATCTGAACTAAGCAGAAATAAGCAAAATAAAATTGAAATTATCTGAAAAAAGCTTAAGATAGCAAAAACAGCTGAATATTATCTGAAATAGCAGAAAGAAGCTTAAAAGTCTTAGAAATTAGTAGAGAGAGTACAGTTTTGCAGAATTATGCTGGAAAAAGTTGAAATGAGTTCAAATAATGTAAAATTTGTTGAAACAAGCCTAAATTAGCATTAAAACAGCTTAATAGTAGCTAAAATAGCAGAAGAAGCTGAAACTAGCAGAAATAAGCACAAAGCAGCATAATCTGAATAATCTAAAATATCTGAAACAATCTGAAATCTGAAAAAATCTGAACTAAGCAAAAATAAGCAAAATAAAGTTGAAATTATCTGAAAAAAGCTTAAGATAGCAAAAACAGCTGAATATTATCTGAAATAGCAGAAAGAAGCTTAAATGTCTTAGAAATTAGTAGAGAGAGTAAATTTTTGCAGAATTAGGCTGGAAAAAGTTGAAATGAGTTCAAATAATGTAAAATGTGTTGAAACAAGCCTAAATTAGCATAAAAACAGCTTAATAGTAGCTAAAATAGCAGAAGAAGCTGAAACTAGCAGAAATAAGCACAAAGCAGCATAATATGAAGTATCTGAAACAATCTGAAATTGAAAAAAATCTGAAATAAGTAGAAATAAGCAAAATAAAGTTGAAAATATCTGAATAAAGCTGAAATTGGCCAAAAACAGCTGAACAACAGCTAAAACAAGCAGAAACAATCTTAAATTACCAGAAGGAAGTTGGTAGAGCATGGTTTTGCTGAATTAGGCTGAAAAAAGTTGGATTGATTAAAAAAATTGTTGAAATAGCTGAAAAAGCTGAAATTAGCATAAAACAGCTAAATAGTAGCTAAAATAGCCAAAATATCTAAATCTTTCAAAAATTATATGAAAGGAGCATAATGATCTGAAATTAGCAGAAATAAGTCAGTAGAAGTACAAAAATGTTGAAGTAAGCTGCATAAAGCTGAAAAGAGCACAAAGCAGTTGAAAAAACAGCTGAAATTAGCTGAAAGTAGCTGAATTTTTTTTAAATTTTGTACAAGGAAGCTGAAGGAAGCTGAGCTAGTCCAAAATGTGAAAGGAGTAGTGAAATATTGTAAAGAGTTCCAAAGATATCAAGGATGTAAAATGAGCTCCATTCATTTTCAATGGGAAAAAAATGGCCGAAAAGGCTGAATATTTCAAAAAGCTAAAGTTGCACCAATACCAAAAGTCATAGCACCCATGTCCTAAATGAGCTGAACATTTTGATATATGAATTGTTGAAATAGCACAAAAACTGTAGGAGGAGTAGCGTGCCAAAAAACGTACGGAATCAGGATAGTAACTATAATAATAATAAATATAAACACAATCACTATAGTGTGAATGCCTATGTGGCATTCACACAACTAGATTGCATTTCCTGAGAAAATGCATGTGTGAATGCCAAAATGGCCGCTTCACCCAACTTGCATGTTCAATCAAAATGGCCGCTTTACCTAATGTGCTTATTAAATCAAAATGGCTAACTTGTCTACTTAAATTGTAGAACCAAAATGGTAACAATACATGCATTGACTTACTTCGCAAGGCAATTAACTGCCTTGTATATTGAACCAAAATGGCCACTTCACCTAATTTGCATATTCAATCAAAATGGCCGTTTCACCTAATGCATGATAAAGAATGTCCATAGCTACAACCTCACCAAATTTCGGCTCTCTATGAATAAATATGGCTGATTTAAAGCCATTTGAAAGTAGCGTTGGTGGCCATCTTGGATTTTACAGTATTTTTAATGTTTTGCTTTGTCGGCCATCTTGGATTTTTGATTTGGATTCCGTACATGATAGGGGATTCCCTTAGCTACAACCTCACCAAATTTCGGCTCTCTATGTATAATAATGGCTGAGTTAAAGCATTTGAAATTAGCGTTGGCGGCCATCTTGGATTTTACAGTATTTTTAATGTTTTGCTTTGTCTGCCATCTTGGATTTTTGATTTGGATTCCGTACATGATAGAGGATTCCCTCAGCTACAACCTCACCAAATTTCAGCTCTCTATGAATAAAGATGGCTGAGTTAAAGCCATTTGAATGTAGCGTTGGCGGCCATCTTGGATTTTTACAGTTTTTTAATGTTTTACTTTGTCGGCCATCTTGGATTTTTGATTTGGATTCCGTACATGATAGATAATGTCCTCAGCTACAACCTCACCAAATTTCGGCTCTCTGTGTATAATGATGGCTGAGTTAAAGCCATTTGAAAGTAGCGTTGGCGGCCATCTTGGATTTTTGATTTTGATATTGCATTTGATAGGAAACATTCTCAGCTATCACTACACCAAGTTTCAGCTCAATATCACTAAAATTGACCATTTTATGGTATTTTTAGTTTTTTGCATTGTCGGCCATCTTGGATTTTTGATTTGGATTCAATACATGATAGAGGATGTCCTTAGATACAACCTCACCAAATTTCAGCTCTCTATGTATAAAGATGGCTGAGTTAAAGTCATTTGAATGTTGTGTTGGCGGCCATCAGCTGAAATTGAACAAAAACAGCTAAATATTATCTAATATATCAGAAATAATCTTAAATCAGAAGAAGGAATTAGTAAGAGCCTAATTGGGAATAATCTGAAACATCTTAAACAATCTGAAATCTGAAATAATCTGAAATAAGCAAAAAAAGTGGAAATTATCTGAAAAAAGCTTAAGATAGCATAAACAGCTGAATATTATCTAAAGTAGCAGAAATAAGCATCAATTATCTGAAGTAATTAGAAATAGCATAATTGTGAATAATCTGAAATATCTGAAACAATCTGAAATCTGAAAAAATCTGAACTAAGCAGAAATAAGCAAAATAAAGTTGAAATTATCTGAAAAAAAGCTTAAGATAGCAAAAACAGCTGAATATTATCTGAAATAGCAGAAAGAAGCTTAAATGTCTTAGAAATTAGTAGAGAGAGTACATTTTTGCAGAATTTGGCTGGAAAAAGTTGAAATGAGTTCAAATAATGTAGAATGTGTTGAAACAAGCCTAAATTAGCATAAAAACAGCTTAATAGTAGCTAAAATAGCAGAAGAAGCTGAAACTAGCAGAAATAAGCACAAAGCAACAGAAGATGAAGTATCTGAAACAATCTGAAATTGAACAAAATCTGAAATAAGTAGAAATAAGCAAAATAAAGTTGAAAATATCTGAATAAAGCTGAAATTGGCCAAAAACAGCTGAACAACAGCTAAAACAAGCAGAAACAATCTTAAATTACCAGAAGGAAGTTGGTAGAGCATGGTTTTGCTGAATTAGGCTGAAAAAAGTTGGATTGATTAAAAAAAATTGTTGAAATAGCTGAAAAAGCTGAAACTATCATAAAACAGCTAAATAGTAGCTAAAATAGCTAAAATATCCCAATCTTTCAAAAATTATCTGAAAGGAGCATAATGATCTGAAGTTAGCAGAAATAAGTCAGTAGAAGTACAAAAATGTTGAAGTAAGCTGCATAAAGCTGAAAAGAGTGCAAAGCAGTTGAAGAAACAGCTGAAATTAGCTGAAAGTAGCTGAATTTTTAAAAAAAATTTGTACAAGAAAGCTGAAGGAAGCTGAGCTAGTCCAAAATGTGAAAGGAGTAGTGAAATATTGTAATGAGTTCCAAAGATATCAAGGATGTAAAATGAGCTCCATTCATTTTCAATGGGAAAAAAATGGCCGAAAAGGCTGAATATTTCAAAAAGCTAAAGTTGCACCAATACCAAAAGTCATAGCACCCATGTCCTAAATGAGCTGAACATTTTGATATATGAATTGTTGAAATAGCACAAAAACTGTAGGAGGAGTAGCGTGCCAAAAAACGTACGGAATCAGGATAGTAACTATAATAATAATAATAATAAATATAAACACAATCACTATAGTGTGAATGCCTATGTGGCATTCACACAATAATAAATATAAACACAATCACTATAGTGTGAATGCCTATGTGGCATTCACACAACTAGATTGCATTTCCTGAGAAAATGCATGTGTGAATGCCAAAATGGCCGCTTCACCCAACTTGCATGTTCAATCAAAATGGCCGCTTTACCTAATGTGCTTATTAAATCAAAATGGCTAACTTGTCTACTTAAATTGTAGAACCAAAATGGTAACAATACATGCATTGACTTACTTCGCAAGGCAATTAACTGCCTTGTATATTGAACCAAAATGGCCACTTCACCTAATTTGCATATTCAATCAAAATGGCCGTTTCACCTAATGCATGATAAAGAATGTCCATAGCTACAACCTCACCAAATTTCGGCTCTCTATGAATAAATATGGCTGATTTAAAGCCATTTGAAAGTAGCGTTGGTGGCCATCTTGGATTTTACAGTATTTTTAATGTTTTGCTTTGTCGGCCATCTTGGATTTTTGATTTGGATTCCGTACATGATAGAGGATTCCCTCAGCTACAACCTCACCAAATTTCGGCTCTCTATGTATAATGATGGCTGAGTTAAAGCATTTGAAAGTAGCGTTGGCGGCCATCTTGGATTTTACAGTATTTTTAATGTTTTGCTTTGTCTGCCATCTTGGATTTTTGATTTGGATTCCGTACATGATAGAGGATTCCCTCAGCTACAACCTCACCAAATTTCAGCTCTCTATGAATAAAGATGGCTGAGTTAAAGCCATTTGAATGTAGCGTTGGCGGCCATCTTGGATTTTTACAGTTTTTTAATGTTTTACTTTGTCGGCCATCTTGGATTTTTGATTTGGATTCCGTACATGATAGATAATGTCCTCAGCTACAACCTCACCAAATTTCGGCTCTCTGTGTATAATGATGGCTGAGTTAAAGCCATTTGAAAGTAGCGTTGGCGGCCATCTTGGATTTTTGATTTTGATATTGCATTTGATAGGAAACATTCTCAGCTATCACTACACCAAGTTTCAGCTCAATATCACTAAAATTGACCATTTTATGGTATTTTTAGTTTTTTGCATTGTCGGCCATCTTGGATTTTTGATTTGGATTCAATACATGATAGAGGATGTCCTTAGATACAACCTCACCAAATTTCAGCTCTCTATGTATAAAGATGGCTGAGTTAAAGCCATTTGAATGTTGTGTTGGCGGCCATCAGCTGAAATTGAACAAAAACAGCTAAATATTATCTAATATATCAGAAATAATCTTAAATCAGAAGAAGGAATTAGTAAGAGCCTAATTGGGAATAATCTGAAACATCTTAAACAATCTGAAATCTGAAATAATCTGAAATAAGCAAAAAAAGTGGAAATTATCTGAAAAAAGCTTAAGATAGCATAAACAGCTGAATATTATCTAAAGTAGCAGAAATAAGCATCAATTATCTGAAGTAATTAGAAATAGCATAATTGTGAATAATCTGAAATATCTGAAACAATCTGAAATCTGAAAAAATCTGAACTAAGCAGAAATAAGCAAAATAAAGTTGAAATTATCTGAAAAAAAGCTTAAGATAGCAAAAACAGCTGAATATTATCTGAAATAGCAGAAAGAAGCTTAAATGTCTTAGAAATTAGTAGAGAGAGTACATTTTTGCAGAATTTGGCTGGAAAAAGTTGAAATGAGTTCAAATAATGTGGAATGTGTTGAAACAAGCCTAAATTAGCATAAAAACAGCTTAATAGTAGCTAAAATAGCAGAAGAAGCTGAAACTAGCAGAAATAAGCACAAAGCAGCAGAAGATGAAGTATCTGAAACAATCTGAAATTGAAAAAAATCTGAAATAAGTAGAAATAAGCAAAATAAAGTTGAAAATATCTGAATAAAGCTGAAATTGGCCAAAAACAGCTGAACAACAGCTAAAACAAGCAGAAACAATCTTAAATTACCAGAAGGAAGTTGGTAGAGCATGGTTTTGCTGAATTAGGCTGAAAAAAGTTGGATTGATTAAAAAAAATTGTTGAAATAGCTGAAAAAGCTGAAACTATCATAAAACAGCTAAATAGTAGCTAAAATAGCTAAAATATCCCAATCTTTCAAAAATTATCTGAAAGGAGCATAATGATCTGAAGTTAGCAGAAATAAGTCAGTAGAAGTACAAAAATGTTGAAGTAAGCTGCATAAAGCTGAAAAGAGTGCAAAGCAGTTGAAAAAACAGCTGAAATT
>JBBPBX010087742.1:0-11041 GCA_038048925.1 Garcialebias charrua
ATATTTACTTACTTACAAGAAACGAACTGTGCTGACAGAGAAGCAGATAATACAACGAATAAAAAAAAATGGCACAAGAAATAAAGTTAGCTAGTTACTAGAACAGATTTTTATTTAAATACTTTTACAAAACAAGAAACTTGATTATTGCCTTGCTTGAAGCTTGTCGATGGATCTTTTCCTAAAAACACAGAAACACAAGTGGATTACATTCTTATTCAGCATTCAATTTAAAACGTGTCGTGAATCGTGTCATGAATGTTGGTATGATATGTTAAAACGTGACTGAGAAAGGATTGATTACCAACATTTACCATTGTATTTTTCTGCTATTAAGAAATAATTATAAAATATTATATTCATCTCTGATATACATCAGTGAAGCGTTGATGTCGACAGTGAAGGTTAACTAAAAACTTTTAGTTAAATATAAAATAAATATTTACATACATTCTTAGACTATATAATTATAGCCGAATAATACAAAAAGTTTCTTAAATTTGATTGATTTTGTTTACAATATTCTGGTCCAAATGTTTTAGGCTTTAAGGCTTCACAACGTTAACATCTGACAAATTACGGTGGGTTTCCCGTTAGCATTTTAGCGTAGCTAAATCACCAATGGCCCGATTTAATATACATTTTTAAATGGTAATAAAGTCGAAATAGCTTCGCTGAACCATGCGAATAGGATCACGTTTTTGCACATGTATTCAGAAAACAAAAGACGAAACGATTCGACTTTAATCAGCTAAGATTACACTTTTCACGTCGACCTTTGTAGCTGACTGAAAGCTAAAAGTTTCTAACGAAGACATAGCTTCAGTCGTCCATCTAAATTCATAAATAGATCGTGATACTGTAATACTGAACGTTTTTTTAAGTTGTGTTTTCTCTGCTAGAAAGAAGCTGAGAATTCGCTCACCAATTTTTTATCAAATAGCTCTGTAGAAAAGGCCTAATGGTGACGAGTCCAAAAACGAGCGCCTGATGTCATTGGGAACTTTGACCCGGAAAGGGAACGTCAATACTTCGTCTTTTCCAGTAGAGGACTCGTAGTGGTCAGAGAAAGTATTACCGGTATACTGCATTGAATTACAATTATTGACGGTTTAAACTTTCGTAATAATAAACAGATCAAAATTTAGTTTAGGCATTTTTGGATAACATGTTTTAAACTAAATTAGCAAAAATTTATTTTTAGACTTGCCAGTAAATTCTATCTTTTAAAAGTTTACCTAAAATGAAGTAAATTTGACACTTATAAAGAATAAAGTATTCATGTCAAATAAAATTTTAACTAGATTTTTAAATTGAAACACTCAGTTTAAATACATCATTTTAAACGATTTTTAGCTACGGTACATTAAATATGTTTTTTTTTTTAGATTTTAAGAGCTGTTTCCTTTTGGGAGTTATATAAACTAATGTAGATATCCATTGATGTTAATAAGATGTTATTAATATAGCTCTGATTTAAAAAGGTTAAAGCAAACATTATTTTCCCAATAATAAAAATGCTTTATTAGAAGTAACTTTTCAGCAGGTGTGACAGTGTGGAGCTGCAATGAGCTGTTGCTGAGAAGTTAGAGGAAAAAACTGTGCGTGAGTATGATAAAGCTTGGGTAAGTTAATATTTATATGATTAAAAATAAAAAGATTTAAAGAGATTTAATTAAATGTAGTATAAAATAAAATAAATAAATAAATAACGAAATAATTAAATGTAATATTGTTTAAAAGTCATTCGTATTATTAAATACTATTAACTTGTAGGAGGCGGTGAAGAGACGACACAGGAGACGGAATGGCACTTTTAATCAACTCCTACTAAACTGGCCGGAAGCACCCAACACCGCCTTATATATCCAATACCACATCCGGTCCTCCGGCTTTTCACAATAAAACATCCTGTAATGCCTTCGGTCCACTGGGTGTGAGTAGAGCCCCCTAGTGGTCCAC
Source organism: Garcialebias charrua (assembly GCA_038048925.1). Classification (NCBI taxonomy): domain Eukaryota; kingdom Metazoa; phylum Chordata; class Actinopteri; order Cyprinodontiformes; family Rivulidae; genus Garcialebias; species Garcialebias charrua. Next base: position 1,963 of record JBBPBX010087742.1, read on the forward strand.
CACACACGCCCCCCCAGAACACCCAGTAAGGTCCATCACTAGTCCCGCATTTTAGGTTTGATCAAACGACCAGAACGGCTGAACCTGGGCCCTGCAGAACCAGTCTGATGAAGCGGAGGGCTACGAGGAGGGTCTGCAGAAGATTCGGGCTCCAATGGACGTTGAGAGTCTCTGGAAGAAGGACCGCAGTCCGTTAGCAATGTGGATGGAGGTCTGCCCCTGCGAGGAGCCTGGGCCGTAACAACCTGATCATCTGACACAACATGAGCTGGTTTAAGCCTATCGATACAGACAGTCTCAGTACGACCCCCTAAATCTAAAAGGAAGTGTTTCGGACCTGGTTGAAGAACCCGAAACGGTCCATCATACAAAGGCTGTAGTGGTGTCCTGTGTGCATTGTGTTTGACAAAAACAAATTTAGAGGACTCCAGACTCTTAGGGACAAACGACTGCGGTAAACAATGGTGTACCGGGCCGGGGACACGAAAAGGGGCCTCCTGAGGTGAAAAATGTGGCAACGGTGGGGCGAATTGTGGTGAGGGTACCTCAGGTAAAAACTCACCGGGGACGCGCACAGGCTGACCGTAAACCAGTTCAGCCGGGGAAGAGCTCAGGTCTTCTTTGGTTGCGGTACGTAACCCCAACAAAACCCAGGGAAGACGGTCAATCCAGTTGTCACCGGTCAATGCAGCGCGAAGTGCGGCTTTCAATGACCTGTGAAACCGTTCACACAAACCATTAGCTTGGGGGTTGTAAGCGGTGGTCCTGTGAACGTTAGTCCCCAGACCCTTGGCCATGGTAGACCAAAGTTCAGAAACAAACTGCGGGCCCCTGTCCGATGTAATGTCTGAAGGGGGGCCAAAACGCGCCACCCAGGTAGACAAAAATGCCCGGGCCACCACTGCAGATGTCGTGGATGTCAGAGGAACCACCTCAGGCCACCTGGTGGTCCGGTCTATTATAGTCAGCAGATGAGTAAAACCCTGTGATGGAGGCAGAGGGCCCACCAGGTCTACGTGCACATGATCAAACCGCCGACCTGGGATGGAGAAGGGTTCCAAAGGTGCTTTGGTGTGTCTGTTAACCTTAGCACGCTGGCATGGGACACACGCTGCTGCCCACTCCTTAACCGCTTTACGCAGACCGGGCCAAACAAACTTTGCACTGACCAGTTTCACCGAGGCTCTAACACCTGGGTGAGAAAGGGAATGTAAGGAGTCAAAAACGCGGCGTCGCCATGAAACTGGAACCAGGGGGCGGGGCCTGCCAGTAGAAACATCACAGAGCAGGAGAGGACCTCCGTCATTCACCTGCCGTTCCTCCAACTCGAGGCCTGTGGGCCCGGACTGGAGCTCGAGTATTTCTGCGTCGCCACGTTGGTCCGCAGCCATAGCAGAAAAATCTATGCCAACGTATACGGGAGAGATCAGCACCCGAGAGAGACAGTCAGCCACCACGTTGGATTTTCCAGCCACATGCTGAATGTCTGTAGTAAATTCAGACACCGCTGCGAGGTGGCGTTGCTGGCGAGCAGACCAGGGGTCAGAAATTTTTGACATCGCAAACACCAAGGGTTTGTGGTCAACATATGCAGTGAACCGGCGGCCCTCCAGGAAAAACCTGAAATGGCGTGTGGCCAGGTAAAGCGCCAGCAACTCTCTGTCAAAAACACTGTATTTAAGCTCATTGTCCCGCAGCGTACGGCTGAAAAATGCAAGCGGCTGCCAAACCCCGGAAACCTGCTGTTCTAACACAGCCCCCACCGCAACATCAGATGCGTCGGTTGTTAAAGCTATTTGCGCCGCTGGGGATGGATGGGCCAAAAGGGCAGCAGTGGCCAGTGCAGCTTTAGCATCACCAAATGCCTGTAGGCGTTCTGGTGTCCAGTCAACANGAAAATTAGCACCCAGAAAAATCTCACTGGATGCTGGAACAGGAGGGGACTGAACACGTTCTCCAAAGAGGCAAAGTGAACAGGTCCTGAAGTCACCCACGCCAACAGTCCAGCAGCGGTCATGCCCGCGTATTGATCTGTGAGGATCTGTCAATGACCTTGGTATCGTGTTTCATATCTGTAGTCTGCTATGATTAATTTTTTTAAATGAAACACATATGTTCATGTTAGGGCTTGCTAGACTAGCAGGCCACAAGATTTGTAGTTTATATTGTACTTATGTGGGTCTGACGACTTATTTTTCGGTTCCTGTAACTCTGTGATGAAACAGAGATAATGATCCTAGCTCATAACCCTGAAACGAGTTAATGTTTATATTTTTTTGTTTTTGCAGATTAAATTTGTGTCTCCACAAACATTCATACAATGTTTTGTGGAGCTGAAGAGAGGATAGCAGTTGTCCTTGAAGGAGCTCATTTTAGTTGGTCTGATTTGCCACAAAGGAATTGGTTAAAACATTCTTAGAACAATTTTTATATAGGAACTTGTTTCACATTTAGCTTTATGCTTTCAAAACTTTTTTTAGATTGTTTATATATATACATGTCTAAAACCTTAACTCAGACTGTGCTTTAGTAAATTATAACCCATAAAAACTTACCTGAAACAGGAACCCTATTTCAAATATGGGAATTTTGGAACGTGTTCCTAGAAATAACTAATAATAATAAAGAATAAATCACTAATAACACTAATGATGGCTCATAAAAGGGAAACAGCTCATACATTGATTGGATCATGAGTTATACAAAAATAACTTCTTAGATTTTTATATTCAAAAGCATAGCCATTTAAAGGATCATTTAGAAAGAATGAAAATTGGCACATTGTACTGTAGGATAAATCAGATGAACCTACAAACCACATTGCTTTGTATATGTTGTTTAATAAACAGGTACTATATATGTCGTTTAATAAACAGGTATTATTTTTCTCCTGTTTGAAATGTATGTTTTACAGATCCAAAAAAGTTGGTGGATGCCCTGGAGTTGGATCTATTCAAAAGGTTGATTTGAAATGTGGTGGTTCTATATTTTTAAACACGACTGATTCTGACTAGACTGGACTTATTTTGAGCTCATGAACCACATGTTTGTATTGTAAATTCTTTTTTCCTACAGCGCTGTGTGTACGTTATTTGTACTTTTCTATTTTGTTGCACGTATGTTTAGACTTTTTCTACAGACTATGAAAAAGGTAAAGTATTTTTAAGTAAGTATAAAACATCTCCTACTACTCAATTACAATGATCATACTAATTAAAAACTTACTAATTAAAACTAACCCTTAATCATAATGAATGATTATTTATTTTCACTGAAGAATGAAATCGTTTGTGTATTATTTGTTGCTGTTGTTTTTTGCCATTAAATACAAATGTTTTAGATAGTAAGAATGGAATTTTATTTTAAGTTTAAAGAAACAATTATTATTATAGCCAATTACAGAATTTAGTTTAAGTTTACAGATTTAACTCACTGGGAGTATACTGTACTCACAGCTAGGTCTCCACCTGACCCACAAATGGGTCATGGGATCAAAAGGCCTTAAAGTTTTATTTAACAATTTGCAAGTTTTTGGTGTCCAGTTCTTCTCTCAAAAGACTACAGATTTCCAGAACTCCTTCAGGAGGAGATGCCAGTGATGCCAGTGAATCCCACCTCAAACTAGGTCCTGCTAGGGACGGCTGAAAACAAGGGTGAACAGGACCCCAACAGGTGGTGGAAAGAACACGTCATCTTCTCGAGAGAAAGAGCAGCAGCTGTTGCGACTGGAGCCGATGCACCCTGGCAAAAGGAGTTTGGATCAATCGCTGAGCCAGTTTTTGAGATCGATCTGGTCAGAGCAAAGCTCCCCAGTTTGTCAGGACATGTGGCCGACTACCCTATGCCACCCACAATTCAAGTTTGCGACCTGCTACTGTGCCCGCAATCCAGCACCCATTCCTGAATGGACTAAGCACCCAGGAACAGGCAGCTGGACAAGACAACATGAAACCACAGTCTGAAGAAGTGAATGATACCCATCAAACTGCCTGATGCCCTTCGCCCACAACACAAGACACTCTCCAATGCCTGAACTTTGAGAGAACTGAAAGCAAAAGGAAAGATGATCCTACAGAACCAAGTCGTTCTCAGCCTGCTGACTCCCCCCAAGAAGAAATTAACTTATTCCACAAACAAAAGCATCCCCCCCAGAAGAAATGAACGTATCCCACAAACAAAAGCTTTCCCACAAGAAGAACTGAACTGATCCCACAAACAAAAGCTTTCCCCCAAGAAGAACTGAACTGATCCCATAAACAAAAGCTTTCCCGCAGAAGAACTGAACTTATTCCACAAACAAACCCCCCCAAAAAAAGACTGAACTTATTCTACACACAAGGTGCTCTCTTCCCAAAAGAACAGAAAGAAATTATTCTGAAAACGGGACACTCCCTCCCCAGGAAAGACACTGAACTTACACCCCCCAAGAAGAAGATGGATACTATGAAGAAGAATGGTTGATCTATTTCATTTTTTAAGTTCAAGACCGCTGTTTTCGCTTTCCTGGCTGGGCAATAGTTAATATCAAAGAAATTTCAAACCAACTGAAAACTTATTTTATTTTTGTGCCCATAAAGGGCTATTTTGTTGTGTGTTTGAAAATTATTTCCCACATCTTTGAAAGTGTATTAGTTCTATTTAATTGTTTAACACAACTTAAATAGATTAGTTCTTTTTATTTGTTTAAAACAAATTAAATAGATTAGTTCTTTTATTTGTTTGACACAAATTAAATAATTAGTTGTTTTTATTTGTTTAAAACAAATTAAATAGATTAGTTCTCTTTATTTGTTTGACACAAATTAAATAGATTAGTTCTTTTTATTTGTTTAACACCAATTAAATAGATTATTTATTTTATTTGTTTAACACAAATTAAATAGATTAGTTCTTTTTATTTGTTTAACATCAATTAAATAGATTATTTCTTTTATTTCTTTAACACAAATAAAATAGATTAGTTATTTTTATTTGTTTAACACCAATTAAATAGATTATTTCTTTTTTAACACAAATTAAATAGATTAGTTCTTTTTATTTGTTTAACACCAATTAAATAGATTATTTATTTTATTTGTTTAACACAAATTAAATAGATTAGTTCTTTTTTTAAAACATATATATGTTTCTTCTTAAAAGTTTTATTTCTTTGGAAAAACTTTTAGTTTTTGAATAGATTGATCCCTGCTAAAATATATTATTCCTCTTAAAACTTTGACATAAGCCATGAAATGAGACCATATTCACTACAAAGTTCTACTCAAAACTTTATTTCTCTCAAACATTGAAATGAGTCATGAATTATGACAATCATCACTACAGAATTCTCCAAAACTTTACATCTCTCAAACCATCCTAAAAAGATGATCCTGAGTTTTTAGGACGCTACTGTGGAGGCAACAGTGGTAGGGGTGGGCGATATGGCTCAAAAATTATATCATGATATTTCAGAGTATTATCACGATAACGATAAATTTTGTGATATAACCCCAAAAAAAAAATCGAATGTATTTATTTGACAAAATTAACTTAACATGTTGCTTTGCAGTATTATATAAAATTTAAAAAAAACAACAAGGGGTAATTTTACTGAAATTACTTTATTTAGTAAAGTATTTAGTCTCCAAGTAAAACTACACCTGCACTTTAGTTTTTGTGGTGTTTTTTTAATCTATATTTTGTGCAGACTTTTTCAATCTAAATAACAGATCATTTTTAAAGTGCAGGTGTAGTTTCATAAAACAACTAGCCTAAATAAAATTAAGCTTAAGATTTTTTGAGCATAAATGAAACATACAACAAATTATATGTTGCCTTTAAATGAGCTGTAACTTCTACAAGTTGATCAGCTGACCTTCATGTTTCAGCTTCATCTGTTCATGCAGGGATGTGTCATTCCTCTGATTCATTTTTTTAACTGATCTGTCTGTCTCTGATGGAGACTGTGGAGCCGCGCGTGTTTGTAACACACAGTTTACAGCGGGGACACGCAGCAAAAGACACGCACGCAGCACCGCGGCTGCTCAGAGCGGAGCGGGCGGGCGGGGGAGGTGAGTGGAGGACAGCCGTCTGTGCCTGCAGAGCAGGGGGGGAGAGAAGCTGAGACGCGCGCGCGTTGTTTTTAACATTTTAGCAGTAACTAATTAGCGTTTTACACCAGTACAGACTGGTAGAGGGGAGGTACGCAGTTGTTTAAAGCGCTCGGGTGTTAAAAGGCGGGGCACCCTGACGTATTACATCATGAAATTAGCATATCATGATATAAGTGTTTTGCCTGGTCAAGCTTTTTATACCGGTATTACCGGTAACGATATGATATGGCCCAGCCCTAGGCGGTGGTATGTGTTTTTTACCCCTAATTTGAATTCGGCCTCGGGGTTGGTTTCCATACCACTCACATAATTAAGTAATAATCAATTCATATGATAAGAGGATGGAAATGTTAGAGAGATTCAACAATTTATCATATGAAACTTCCCAGCTCACTTTAAATCAAAGGTTCTCTGTGCACTCCAAAACATCCTTGAGAGAGAACAAAGTCTCTAAGCATGGTTGGACAATGTTTTACATTAATCAATCAATCAAACTTTATTTCAGATACAAAAAAGGTCCATAGAAATATACATAAAAAATCCATAAAAAACAAATAAAATAAAATAATAAAAGACAAATAATTCACTAATTCACTGAGTCACAAATAAATGATGGCGCCAATGATTCCACAATCTTGAGCAAAATCTCACTGCACTAAAAGCAGGATTTACTAGATTTGCTTACTTTGCATTACTCTAATGTTTTGATTAGATGTTCCTGCCTCAAACAGAATCCTGCCTCCAGTTTATCTGTAAGATGTCAGAGTTTGTGTAACTTGTCAAACTCCACCTCTTTCTGTTATAAATACTTTGAGACCAGAAATAAATTTGGATATGTACTAGAATGTGTTCCCAGACCAACCAAGTTTCAGAAGTACATTGAAAAGCATATCCCCTTTGCAAAGTTTCATGATTTGTGTCCAACTCAATTCTCTTGTTTATCTTGTGTAGTTTTTATTAAGGTAACAGGGGTTTAAAATCCCCATCAGTGTTGTCTGACTGAAACAAGCCTCTCTTATAAATGAGTCCTCAATGAGAATAATCTGTATAAATAAAGTTTGACTGATAAAACCGTGTTTCACGTCACAGTTAGGGTTCCAGTAAAAAGAACTAAATGATTATTTTAAAACAAGTTGTTCATTACTTTGCAACCATTTATATAAAGCATTAATAATTATTTATAGAGCAGCTATAAAACAGAAATCACACAGTACGGTCGCTTCTCGTAAAGATCAAAAGCTGTACATCAATTTTTTTTATTGTGTGTTATGTATGTTAACTTTCTGTAGCCTTGCAGGTGACTACAATATGTTGAGCTAGTAAACACAGAATGCACTTTTAATGTTTTGTAAAACTAAAAAATGAATGTTAACACATTAAAAAATTATAAAAATAAATATAAATTAAATAATTAAATTAAATTAAAGGAGGATCTAAATAAACAAAACTGGAATGACGTGTATGTTGATGATGTGAAAAGATCATATGATGAGTTTATGAATATATCTTAGAAGCTCTGTATGAAAAGAATTGTGTGCAAAAAAATTATACAAAGAGAAATATTGTTGACCAACCATGGATGACAAAAGGGTTGAGAAATGCTTGTAAAAAAAAGAATTATTTGTATTCATGCTTCTTGAAATTGCAAACTCAAAACGCTGAAGAAAAATATAAGAAGTATAAAAATAAATTAGTAGGGATTATAAGGAAACATAAGAAGGAATATTATAGTGTTTTATTAGATAAAAATAATGGTGATATGAAAGCAACATGTCGAGTAATGAATAGTGTTCTGAAGAATCATAAAGTAAAAATTGGTATTTCCCTATATTTTGTAAAGGACAACGATGAAATTCATGATGAGAATGAAATTGTAAATGGATTTAATCAATATTTTGTGAATGTTGGATCAAGCCTTGCAGCTAAAATACCAAAAGTAGATAATAATGTGAGCCATTCAATTACAGGCTGTGCCAACAGTATTTTTCTAAATGGAACTAACAAAGAGGAAATAATGAAGGTAGTAAAAAATCTTACAGACAAGAGATCAAAGGACTGGGTGGACATGGATATGATGTTTGTAAAGTTTGTAAAATACATAATGAGTCATGTTATTGAGCCGTTTACATATATGTATAATTTATCATTCTCAACAGGAAAATTCCCAGATAATGTGAAAGTAGCTAAGGTAGTTCCTCTTTTTAAAAATGGTGATAAATATGTGTTCAACAATCATAGACCAATATCCTTGTTACCACAGTTCTCAAAACTTTTAGAAAAACTATTTGTGAACCGACTAGATCAATTTATAGATAAACAAAATATTCTAAGCAACAGTCAGTATGGGTTTAGAGCAATTTTTTTTACATCAATGGCTCTCATGGAATTAATAGAACAATAACCTGCTGTCGATCAAAAACAATATTGTATTAGTATTTTTGTTGATTTAAAAAAAGCATTCAATACTATTGACCACACTCCTTGAAAAATTGAACAAATATGGTATTAGAGGACCAACATTACAGTGGGTATAGCTATTCGAAAGATAGGAAACAGTTTGTACAGATAAATGATGTAAGATCTGACCTCTGTAATATCACATGTGGAGTTCCTCAAGGCTCTGTACTTGGACCAAAGCTATTTATTTTATATGTGAATGACTTGGTAAATGTGTCAGGACTCCTTAAATGTGTCCTTTTTGCAGATGATACCACATTTTTTTGTTTGGGGAAAGATATAGAACAGATGTTGAGTTGATAAAGACAGAATTTGTCAAAATACAAACTTTGTTACTTTAAACTCAATAAATTATCATTAAATCTAGATAAAATTAATTACAGGTAGTCCTCGGGTTATGACGGCCTCGACTTATGACGTTTCGCAGTTACTTACGAACGCCCTCTCATTGAAAAACATTGTTCGAGTTACGCGGTTTATGCGCCTTTACACCAAAAAATACGGTACCGAAACTCAGCGAAAGACTACGG
>JBBPBX010087743.1:0-14638 GCA_038048925.1 Garcialebias charrua
AGTACTGCAATAGATTTAGCTATTTTTATTCTTACAGAATTTATGTGTTGTTTCCATGTCAGTTTGTCATCAATGATAACACCCAAAAACTTCACCTCACTCACTCTACAAATCTCAACACCCTCAATTTTAAATGGAACATCAACAGTTTTCTTTTTATTACTGAATATCATGTAATTAGTTTTATCTAGATTTAATGATAATTTATTGAGTTTAAACCAAGTTTGTATTTTGACAAATTCTGTCTTCATCAACTCCAACATCTGTTCCATATCTTTACCCAAACAAAAAAATGTGGTATCATCTGCAAAAAGGACACATTTAAGGAGTCCTGACACATTTACTAAGTCATTCACATATATAATAAATAGCTTTGTTCCAAGTACAGAGCCTTGAGGAACTCCACATGTGATATTGCAGAGGTCAGATTTTACACCATTTATTCGTACAAAGTGTTTCCTATCTTTCAAATAACTAGATACCCACTGTGATGCTGGTCCTCTAATACCATATTTGTTCAATTTTTCAAGGAGAATGGTATGATCAATAGTATTGAATGCTTTTTTTAAATCAACAAAAATACTAACACAATGTTGTTTTTGATCGACAGCAGTAGTTATTTGTTCCATTAATTCCATGAGAGCCATTGATGTAGAGTTTTTTCCTCTAAACCCATACTGACTGTGGCTTAGAATATTTTGTTTATCTATAAATTTATCTAGTCTGTTCACAAATAGTTTTTCTAGAATTTTTGAGAATTGTGGTAACAAGGATATTGGTCTATAATTGTTGAATACACATTTATCACCATTTTTAAAAAGAGGAACTACCTTAGTTACTTTCATATTATCTGGAAATATTCCTGTTGAAAATGATAATTACATATGGTAAATGGTAAATGGAGCTTACTTATATAGCACCTTCCAGCCCCCTATGAGGGGCCCCAAAGCGCTTCACAGTACCAGCCATCCACCCATTCATACACACATTCATACACCGGTAGCGGTAGGCTGCCATGCAAGGCGCCAGCCAGTCCTACCGGGAGCAACTCGGGGTTAAGTGTCTTGCCCAGGGACACAACAAGGTATGCAGTGACCGGGGATCGAACCTGGGACCTTCCGGTCCAGAGCCGGCTGCCCTGCCTCTACACCATCTCGGCCCCATACTGTATACTGTATATGTAAACGGCTCAATAACATGACTCATTATGTCCTTTACAAACATCATAATCATGTCAGTCTTTTGATCTCTTGTCTGTAAGATTTTTTTACTACATTCATTATTTCTTCTTTGTCAGTTCCATTTAGAAAAATACTGTTTGCATAACCTATAATTGAATGGTTCACATTATTATCTACTTTTGGTATTTTAGCTGCAAGGCTTGATCCAACATTCACAAAATAGTTCTGATTCTGATAATGATAAAATCCATTTACAATTTCATTCTCATCATGGATTTCATCGTCGTCCTTTACAAAATATTGTGAAATACCCATGGTGTAGTGGCAGGGCTTCCAACTTGGGACCCGAAGGACGCGGGTTCGCACCCCGACCACTACACACCTTGGGGTGTCTATGAGTGCACATCTATTTCTCCAGCTCCCCAGGCACTTTCTATGGCTGCTCACTGCACCACCTGGTGGTGGTTGGGTTAAATGCAGAGACAAATTTCGTCTGTGTATGGGAAACATACACAGGTGACAAAAAAGGACATTATTATTATTATTATTATTATTATTATTTTACTTTATGATTCTTGAGAATACTATTCATTAATCATTACTCATCATGTTGCTTTCATATCACCATTACTTTTATTTAATAAATCCCTATAATATTCCTTCTTATCTTTCCTTATAATCCCTACTAATTAATTTTTATACTTCTTATATTTCTCTGAGTATTGGTCTGAGTATTTCAGAAGCAGCTGATTTACTTGGATTTTCATGCACAACTACCTCTAGGGTCTACAGAGAATGGTCCAAAAAGAGTGACTATCAAGTGAGCAGAAGTAAAGTTTTCTTTATTTTTGTCACATTCAGTAACTGCACCGACAGATGTGGCTCATAAAATATGCGAGACCACTGAGAAGAAAACAGTCAGATCAGCAAAATAATTCAGAACAAGTCCTGTCTCCGGTCAACAAGGTGTAAACATTGACTCAAGGTAATAAATAACTGCGTACAGTTGTGCACACTTATGGAACAATGCAACAACAACATTGTTGCAACGTTGCGTTGCCGCTCTTGGAGGACTTCACCAGTAAAATAATTGGGAGTGATGGTGTTTTCAGGAATCACACCTGCTCATACCACACAATGATGCCTGGCTCATTATTAGTACCGGGGCCATTCTTTACTGTCTCTGGACTGGACTGGTCCCAGCGTTGTGGAGGACCAGAGTGTTGGTTCCAGTTCCTCACTCTGCTGGTGTTCCTTTAAACCAGAGCCTTTCAGAGGGAGCTGACAGGTTGGGTGTTTCTCAGCCGTCCCTGAGCTGTGCCATGTCAGCTGTATGGGACGGTCACATCCATATGCTGCCAAACTCTGATGCAAAGAAACTCTTTTCTTTACATCTACAGAGCTCCTGAGAGCCTCTGTGTTCTGTGTAGACACTAATGATGTTATTTAACACGTGTACATGTGAAAATGTCAGTCTCAGAAGTGCACCACAGGTAAACCAGTGCCCCTGGTCACCTTTATTCATTACAATACCAGTGAGTATGTCATGTACAGTAGAGGTATTGGCTGTATTGGATGACAGAAGCTGGACGTCCGTCCTTCACTTTCCTTCCACCTTTCTGTCTCACCAATGAACCATTGAGTGTGCGCTGCTCTGACAACGTCACACTTACAATCACGCCTCTTTGTGCACGTGAGCCAAGCTGTTTTTACTCCCTACCACTTATTTAGGAGTGTTTCTGACCCACAGTCCATGAAATTCCTCATTTTCTTGCATCTAGACTTTGTTTTTGACCATTCAGTGTAGAGAATCGTGCATGCAGGACATATTTAAACATGAGAACATGTCGGAACAGAATCACTGAGGAGTTCAACATCTTCTTGGTTCTGTACGACGCACAATTCTGAGGGTGAAAGTGGTTCAACCTGGAACTGGGAAGGTGGACCTGATAATGGAACAAGTAGGTCTGCCCCTCATAAAAGCTAAAACCTGCCTCCCTTCTCTTATTCAGCTGACGGGGAAGGAAACATGCAGAACTGGGATTCTGATGTCTGGAGAGGTAAGTGCAGAGAATATAGACGAGGACTGAGACAAAGTAAGCTCTACGTCTCACCTCTGTGAGGTCATGGTGATCTTATAAGGTCCTTCTGATCACCACTTCATTCAGGTGGCCCTAAGGCAGGCACAACATTTGCTCAGTTCATATATGGATTTTGAACACTTCAGAGCTGTCTCCCCCACCCCATGGTAAACCCTGTCATGTCAATGAAGCAAGTGTGGATTTGTGCTCTCAGCTCAAGAGTGCAGAGGTACCCAATGTCTTGAATGAAGCAAAACTGTAACTGGAAGCTAAAAGTAGAAAAGGGCTAGTTGACATTATCACAGGGAAAGGAGCAACAAATTAGCTGAAAGGTAAAAGTAGCCTAAGGCTATAAGCTAAGAGTAGGAGATCTGTAGCCCCAAACTAAAAGTAGCTTAAGAGGACAGTATCAAACCAAGTATGTTCAAGGAAATCTTAAAACAGAACCAGGTTTAGCAGGATTTAAAGACAATGTATTTATTGGGGGAACATATATATAAATAAAGTTATATATTTTAAAAAGTATAAAAGTTACAAAAACCAGAAGACAGCTCCCATCTCCTGGAAGAACTGAAGGTTTTGGGATATGAACGGCTAAAATAGCACGTGTGCTGGAGTAAGCTGCAAAAAACTTGTGGAAAAATAAAAAATAAAGTGCAAATGCTGATCAGTGTTTTCAGAGGTTAACTGATGGATTTGAGATGTTTAATATGAAGAAAGTGACAAGTGAAGCAGACCACGCTCCCTCCTGCTTCTCATTAATCTCTGCTCTGCCCTCAGGGTTACAGCTCCTGACAAGCACCGTGGCCCCAATCCAGGCACAACGCTCAACATCCTTTTTGATTTCATATCTGGGGGAGGAGATCTTGAACACTTTAGACCCATTAAATCACTGTGATGTCAAACCGTGTGTGTGAATGAGGTAAGTGAGGATTTGTGCAGTCAGACTGCAGAGATTTCACCAAACTGCAGCAGAGAATGTCGGTGTGGTGACGTTTTAGAGAGGAGACCGCTGAGCAACGGCACCAAAGGAAACCTCAGTTTGGTTTACAGCAGAGGAACCCGGTTTACCCTCGGACCTACCAGAACTCGGGGAAGCCATGCAGAAACAGCATGAGAGGCTTCCCTCGCTCTCCAGCTGCAACGTAGTGGAATCGAAGGCCGGACTCCTGCGCAGAAACGAGACACACAAATACATGAAGCTGACATCAAGTCAGCAACGTGGCGTCACAGGAAAAACTCTCAGTAAAATTATTGAAAAACATTTTGTTCTCTTCGTTCAACTGATATAATAAAACAGCTCAACACAAGAAAACCTTTCAAGAAATATTGTTTGCAAATATGTTATCTAAAAATGGGTTCTTTATATGGTTTTATTATATAAAACAAATAAAACTAATTCAAATACTTTACATATGAAGAAACAAAGAAGAAGAAAAAAATGAAATTTTATGCAACATAAAAGCTGGAACCAAAAAAAAAAAACTAGAGAAATAGATTTTAAGAAAAAAATAATAATGAAAAAGTAACTAGCAGTGTGAATGCTGAGTAGTGACTTTGCTGAAATTAGCTAAAAATAAAAAAAACAAAGTTTATAAATCTAAAAGAAGCTGAACACTAGCTAAAAGCTAAAAAAACTAAACAAAAACAATAAATGCTAATGGACACTAGCTCTAACCTAAAAGTATCAAAGAACAAAAGAAAGGCCAAATGTATTTAAAATCTTTCTGCAAGCTAAATGTGACAAAATAATAGCTTGAAGCTAAAAGTAACAAAAGACTAGCTAAGCTAAAAGTGGGAAATAGATAGCCAAAAACTAAAAACAGCATAAGAAGATAAAAACAGAACAAGTATGCTGAAAGAAAACTAAAAAAGAACTATCTTTTCAGGGAACTAAAGAGATCCTAATTTATTTCTATGGAAGGAAAATATTTGTTAAAAACAAAAATTAACTATTTTGTAAAGTATAAAAGTTACAAAAACCAAGACATAGCAGTAATCTTCTGAATGTACTGAACATTTTGACATTTGAATCCTCATGGACTATGATGTTTGCAGATGACATTGTGATCTGTGGTGAGAACAGGGAACAGGTGGAAGAGAACTTGGAGAGGTGGAGGTATGCTCTTGAAAGAAGAGGAATGAAAGTCAGCCGTAGTAAGACAGAGTACATGTGTGTGAATGAGAGGGAGGCCAGTGGAACAGTGAGGCTACAAGGAGCAGAGGTCACAAAGGTGCAGGACTTCAAGTACTTGGGGTCCACTGTCCAGGAAAATGGGGAATGTGGTAAAGAGGTGAAAAAGAGAGTCCAGGCAGGATGGAGCGGATGGAGAAAAGTTTCAGGAGTGATTTGTGACAAAAAGGTGTCAGCAAAGGTCAAAGGAAAAGTTTACAAGACAGTGGTGAGACCAGCTATGTTGTATGGTCTGGAGACAGAGACATTGACAAAAAGACAGGAGAAAGAACTGGAAGTGGCAGAAATGAAGATGCTGAGGTTCTCCTTAGGAGTGACAAGGATGGATAAGATCAGGAATGAGATCATCAGAGGTACAGCACATGTTGAACAACTGGGAGATAAAGTTAGGGAGGCCAGACTGAGATGGTTTGGACATGTCCAGAGGAGGGACAGTGGGTATATTGGTAGAAGGATGTTAGAAATGCAGCTGCCAGGAAAAAGACAAAGAGGAGATATATGGATGCAGTTAGAGAGGACATGGAGGTAGTTGGAGTGAGGACAGAGGATGCAGAGGACAGAGTGAGGTGGAGGAGGATGACTCGCTGTGGCGACCCCTGAAAAGGGAACAGTCGAGAGAAGAAGAGGAAGTAATGTGGGTCAGACAGACCATCCCTGATGCATACTTACATTTCTATGTTGACAATACAGTAGTTGTTTATTGTTGAGCTAAAACAGTTGCTAAGGCTTTCCAGCTTTTACAGTCTGCTTTCAGCTTAATCCAGTCAGATTTGTTCTGTCTCAACCTTTTCCTAAATGCTGACTAAATCAAAGGGATGTTGTTTTCAAACAGGAAGTCTGCCTCAACAGTTCTTCTTTTGATTTGATCTCTCTGCTATCCCCCTCCCCTCAGGTCAAGAGTCTCGGTGTCATCCTCGACACCACTCTCTCCTTCACTTCAC
This sequence comes from Garcialebias charrua, assembly GCA_038048925.1. Lineage (NCBI taxonomy): Eukaryota > Metazoa > Chordata > Actinopteri > Cyprinodontiformes > Rivulidae > Garcialebias > Garcialebias charrua. The sequence goes on from JBBPBX010087743.1 coordinate 6,398, forward strand.
ACATCAACAATGTTACTCTGTCTGCCTATTTCCACCTGCGTAATATTAACGGTCTCCATCCATCTCTCACACCCCGCTCCACAGCCATCCTGGTGCACAGTCTTGTGACTTCCCGTATCGATTACTGCAACTCCCTTCTCTACGGCCTCCCCAACAAATCTCTCCACAAGTTACAGATGGTCCAGAACTCAGCTGCCCGTGTCATCACTCAAACCTCCTACTATAACCACATCACTCCTGTCCTGCAGCAGCTCCACTGGCTCCCGGTTAAATCACGCATCATCTTCAAAATTCTACTTCTCACGTTCAAATCTATCCACAACCTTGCCCCTCCTTATCTATCTGACCTCCTACAAATCTCCATCCCATCACGCTCTCTCAGATCCTCCTCTTCGCTACATCTCCATGTACCCTCTGCCCGCCTCTCCACCATGGGGAGCAGGGCCTTCACCTGCTCTGCCCCTCACCTCTGGAACGCTCTACCACCAGACCTTCGAAACACCACCTCCCTTTCTCTGTTCAAGACTGCCCTGAAAACACATCTCTTTAGACTAGCTTATCATTAACTTTACTAAATGTATTTTTATTATTTTGTATTTTATATTCTTTATTTATTTTATATTTCAATTTGTTCATGCTGCTGTTTGAACTGTGTTTTTTTTACACAATCTCTGTGATATGTTTCTTGCTGTGAAGTGTCCTTGGGTGTCCTGAAAGGTGCTTTTAAATAAAATGATTATTATTATTTATTATTATCTTTCAATGGTATCCCTCTTGAGTTTGTCGATTCTTATGCACGTCTCTCTTTTAAGCCAAATGTTGAAAACTTGGTAAAGAAATTGAAAGTTAAACTGGGTTTCTTTTTCAGAAATAGATCCCGTCTAACTCTGAATGCTAGGAAACCCCTTGTATCTGTAACTTTCCTTCCCTCCATTGATTACGGTGACACTATCTACATGAATGCTCCTACAAGCACCTTGTAGATGTTGGATGCTGTCTATCATGGTGCGTTTAGATTTATACTGTACCACTGCATCCTGTATTCACTGGTTAACTGGACATCATTAACTTCACGCAGACTCTTCCACTGGTACATTTTCATCTTTAAATCACTTCTTGGTCTGCTGCCTTCATACATCTCCTCCTACATGTCTCTGTGTGAGTGCAGCTACAGCGTGCACTCTCAGGACATGATTCCCTGCAGTGTTCTCTCAGTGAGGACTGAACTAGACAAAAGGGCCTTCTCCTGTAACGCTCCTGTTTCCTGGAATATCTTGCAAAAAGATCTGAAGATCTCGACCTTGACCTCTCTGAGAGACTTCAAACATTTGATAAGTTCCTGGGAAAAACCAATGCAGACATGTTCCTGTTCATAGTTTTCTATACCGCCTTATAATCTAGCTGTTTTTCAGTTTTGTTTTTATATAATTTCTTCAATTTACTTTTCACTTTATATGTTTTTATATGATTGTCTACTGTTGTTTGTACTATGTTCTTTGTTTAAAACAGGTCTCTCTTGTAAATGAGTCCTCGAGGCTCAATGAGACTAACCTGTATAAATAAAGTTGAATGAAAAATATACAAACTATATACAGGGATTTTTCACGAAAAAAAAAAAGACAGACAGATAGATAACATTTGATGAGTTCTCTAACAGGAAGCCACCTGTGAAAGTTCTTTCATTTTTATGACATATCGCAGTCAGTCAGTCAGTCAGTCAGTCAGTCAGTCAGTCAGATGGTCATTCAGTCAGTCAGTCAGCCAGTCAGACGGTCAGTCAATCATCCAGTCAGTCAGTCAGTCAGTCAGATGGTCAGTCAGTCATACAGTCAGTTAGTCAACCAGTCAGTCAGACAGACAGACAGTCAGTCAGTCAGTCAGTCAGCCAGTCAGTCAGATGGTCAGTCAGCCAGTCAGACATACAGTCAGTCAGCCAGCCAGTCTGCAAGTCAGACAGTCAGACAGACAGACAGTCAGACAATCAGGCAGTCAGTCATACAGTCAGTCAGTCAGTCATACAGTCAGTCAGTCAGTCAGTCATACAGTCATACAGTCAGTCAGTCAGTCATACATACAGTCAGTTAGTCAACCAGTCAGTCAGTCAGTCAGACAGACAGACAGTCAGTCAGCCAGTCAGTCAGCCACTCAGTCAGATGGTCAGTCAGCCAGTCAGACGGCCAGTCAGTCATACAGTCAGTCAGACAGTCCACAAGTCACAGTCAGACAGACAGTCAGAAAATCAGTCAGACAGACAATCAGTCAGTCAGTCAGTCATACAGTCCGTCAGTCAGTCAGATGGTCAGCCAGTCAGTCATACAGTCAGTCAGATAGTCATACAGTCAGTCATACAGTCAGTCAGATAGTCATACAGTCAGTCAGATAGTCATACAGTCAGTCAGTCAGACAGTCAGTCAGTCAGTAATACAGTCAGTCAGCCAGTCAGTCTGTCAGTCAGATGGTCAGCCAGTCAGTCAGTCAGCCAGTCGATAGTCAGTCAGTCATACAGTCAGTCAGTCAATCAGCCGGTCAGTCAGTCAGATGGTCAGTCAGTCAGACAGACAGACAGACAGTCAGTCAGTCAGTCAGTCATACATACAGTCAGTCAGTCAGTCAGCCAGCCAATCAGTCAGATGGTCAGTCAGTCATACAGTCAGTCAGTCAGATGGTCAGTCAGTCATACAGTCAGTCAGTTAGTCAGCCAGTCAGTCAGACAGATGGACAGTCAGTCAGTCATACAGTCAGTCATACAGTCAGTCAGCCAGCCAGTCAGTCAGTCAGCCAGTCAGATGGTCAGTCAGTCATACAGTCAGTCAGTCAGATGGTCAGTCAGTCATACAGTCAGTCAGTCAGTCAGTCAGATGGTCAGTCAGTCATACAGACAGACAGATAGATAACATTTGATAAGTTCTCTAACAGGAAGCCATCTGTGAAAGTTCTTTCATTTTTATGACAGATCTCAGTCAGTCAGTCAGACAGTCAGTCAGCCAGTCAATCATACAGTCAGTCATACAGACAGTCAGTCATACAGTCAGTCAGTCAGTCAGCCAGTCAGTCAGTCAGCCAGTCAGACGGTCAGTCAGTCAGTCATACATACATACATACATACATACAGTCAGTCATACATACATACATACATACATACATACATACATACATACATACATACAGTCAGTCAGTCAGTCATACAGTCAGTCAGTCGGCCGTGGCGTAGTGGTAATGGCAGTCGTCCCCCGATCGGAAGGTTGGCGGTTCGAATCCCGGTTCCCCACACCATGTGTCGTTGTGTCCTTGGGCAAGACACTTAACCCCGAGTTGCTCCCGGTAGGACTGGAAAGCACCTTGCATGGTAGTCTGCCGCTACCGGTGTATGAATGTGTGTAGCATTCAATGTGTGTAGCGCTTTGAGATTTTCACTAATGAAAAGCGCGTTATAAATTGAATTCATTATTATTATTATTATTATCAGTCATACAGTCAGTCAGTCAGACAGTCAGTCAGTCATAGAGTCATACATACAGTCAGTCAGTCATACAATCATACAGTCATACAATCAGTCAGTCAGTCATACAATCATATAGTCAGTCATACAGTCAGTCAGTCAGTCATACAACCATATAGTCAGTCATACAGTCAGTCAGTCAGTCAGTCATACAATCATATAGTCAGTCATACAGTCAGTCAGTCAGTCAGTCAGTCAGTCAGTCAGTCAGTCATACAATCATACAGTCATACAATCATACAGTCAGTCAGTCATGCAGTCAGTCAGTCAGTCAGCCAGTCATACAGTCAGTCAGTCATACAGTCAGTCATACAGTCAGTCAGATAGTCAGTCAGTCATGCAGTCAGACAGTCAGTCAGTCATGCAGTCAGTCATACAGTCCGTCATACAATCAGTCAGTCAGTCATATAGTCAGTCAGTCAGTCATACAGTCAGTCAGCCAGCCAGTCAGTCATACAGTCAGTCAGTCAGTAATACAGTCAGTCAGTCAGACAGGCAGACAATCAGTAAGTCATACAGTCAGTCAGTCAGTCAGTCATACAGTCAGTCAGTCAGTCATACAATCATACAGTCAGTCAGTCATACAATCATACAGTCAGTCAGTCATACAATCATACAGTCAATCATACAGTCAGTCAGTCAGTCATACAGTCAGTCATACAGTCATACAGTCAATCAGTCATACAATCATACAGTCAGTCATACAATCATACAGTCAGTCATACAATCATACAGTCAGTCATACAATCGTACATTCAGTCATACAGTCAGTCAGTCAGTCATACAGTCAGTCAGTCAGTCAGTCATACATTCAGTCAGTCATACAGACAGACAGATAGATAACATTTGATGAGTTCTCTAACAGGAAGCCATCTGTGAAAGTTCTTTCATTTTTATGACATATCTCAGTCAGTCACTCAGACAGTCAGTCAGCCAGTCAGACAGTCAATCATACAGTCAGTCATACATACAGACAGTCAGTCATACAGTCAGTCAGTCAGCCAGTCAGTCAGTCAGCCAGCCAGCCAGTCATACAGTCAGTCAGTCAGTCAGTCAGACGGTCAGTCAGTCATACATACATACATACATACATACAGTCAGTCATACAGTCAGTCAGTCAGTCATACATACATACAGTCAGTCATACAGTCAGTCAGTCAGTCATACAGTCAGTTAGTCGGCCGTGGTGTAGTGGTAATGGCAGTCGTCCCCCGATTGGAAGGTTGGCGGTTCGAATTCCGGTTCCCCACACCATGTGTCGTTGTGTCCTTGGGCAAGACACTTAACCCCGAGTTGCTCCCGGTAGGACTGGAAAGCACCTTGCATGGTAGTCTGCCGCTACCGGTGTATGAACGTGTGTAGCATTCAATGTGTGTAGCGCTTTGAGATTTTCACTAATGAAAAGCGCGTTATAAATTGAATTCATTATTATCATTATTATTATTATCAGTCATACAGTCAGTCAGTCATACAGTCAGACAGTCAGTCAGTCAGTCATACATACAGTCAGTCAGTCATGCAGTCAGTCAGTCATACAGTCAGACAGTCAGTCAGTCATACAGTCAGTCTTACAGTCAGTCAGTCATAGTCAGTCAGTCATACAGTCAGTCATACAGTCAGTCAGTCATGCAGTCAGTCAGTCATACAATCAGCCAGTCATACAGTCAGTCAGTCATACAGTCAGTCACTCATATAGTCATATAGTCAGTCAGTCAGTCAGACAGTCAGTCATGCAGTCAGTCAGTCAGTCATACAGTCATGCAGTCAGTCAGTCAGTCATACAGTCAGTCATAGTCAGTCAGTCAGTCAGTCAGTCAGACAATCAGTCAGTCATACAGTCAGTCAGTCAGTCATACAGTCAGTCAGTCAGTCATACAATCATACAATCAGTCAGTCAGTCAGTCATACAATCATACAGTCAGTCATACAGTCAGTCAGTCATACAGTCAGTCAGTCAGTCGGTCAGTCAGTCATACAATCATACAGTCAGTCAGTCATGCAGTCAGTCATGCAGTCAGTCAGTCAGTCTGTCAGCCAGTCAGTCAGTCATACAGTCAGTCAGTCATGCAGTCAGACTGTCAGTCAGTCATGCAGTCAGTCATACAGTCCGTCATACAGTTCGTCATACAGTCAGTCAGTCAGTCATACAGTCAGTCAGTCAGACAGGCAGACAATCAGTAAGTCATACAGTCAGTCATACAGTCAGACAGGCAGACAATCAGTAAGTCATACAGTCAGTCAGTCAGTCATACAGTCAGTCATACAATCATACAGTCATACAATCATACAGTCAATCATACAGTCAGTCAGTCATACAATCATACAGTCAGTCATACAGTCAGTCAGTCATACAATCAGTCAGTCATACAGTCAGTCAGTCAGTCAGTCAGTCATACAATCATACAGTCAGTCATACAATCATACAGTCAGTCATACAGTCATACAGTCAGTCATACAATCATACAGTCAGTCATACAATCATACAGTCAGTCATACAGTCAGTCATACAGTCATTCAGTCAGTCATACAATCTGATGGGGATTTTAAACCCCTGTTACCTTAATAAAAACCACACAAGTATAAACAAGAGAACAGTGTTAAATCAGACAAACAACTTTGCAAAGGGGAATGGCTTTTAATGTCTTTTGAAACTTAGTTTTGGTCTCAAATACATTGTCCTGCACAATTCCAAATTGTACTGGACATGACAAGCTATTTAAACAAGAAGCAGGTGGAGTTTTGACAAGCTCTGACGTCTTACAGATAAAACAAACAAGTCGTGTTTCTGATCCTACAAGAACATCTTATCCAGACATTGTCAAGGCTAGAAGACTGTCTTTTCTGTATCAGAGAAAAGCAAACAACATGTTTGTAATATCAAATATAAGTGTTAAAAGGGAACAGAGAATATTTGATATAAGTGAGCTGGGTTATAATTATTGGGTCAGAGTAATTAGTTTTAGATGATAAATATTGAACATCTCCATCATTTCATCCTCTTTATCATATATAAACTGATCATTATCAATCAGGTGAGCGGTGCGGAAAAACATCCCCTGAGGCCGAATTTCTAATTAGGGGCAAAAACTCACACCACCGTCCCGTGCCTCCACAGTAACGCCCTGACAAATTCAGGATCACATTTTTAGGATGGTTTGAGAGATATAAAGTTTTGGATAACTCTGTGGTGATGATTGTCATATTGCATGACTTATTTCAATATTTGTGAGAAATAAAGATTTTGATTTTGAGGAGAATTTTGCAATGAGTATGGTCTCACTTTATGGCTTATGTCAAAAGTTTTAAAAGGAATAATATATTTAGCAGGGATTAGTCTATTTAACCACAAAAACTAAGCTTTTTCCAAAGAAATAGAACTTTTGAGAAGAAACATATATATATAAAAAGAACTAATCTATTTGTGTTAAACAAATAAAAGAAATAAGCTATTTAATTTGTTTTAAAATAAAAAGAACCAATCTAATTTGTCTTAACCAAAGAACCAATCTAATTTGTTTTAACCAAAAAACCAATCTAATTTGTTTTAACCAAAAAACCAATCTAATTTGTTTTAACCAAAAAAGAACCAATCTAATTTGTCTTAAACAATTAAATAGAACTCATACACTTTCAAAGATGTGGGAAATAATTCTCAAACACACAACAAAATAGCCCTTTATGGGCACAAAAATAAAATAAACTTTTAGTTAGTTACTGTGGGTAACTCCTTAACTTAACTTAAACTAAATTCTGTAATCGGCTATAATAATAATTGTTTCTTTAAACATAAAATAAAATTCCATTCTTACTATCTAAAACATTTGTATTTAATGGCAAAAACAACACAACAACAAATGATTTCATTCTTCAGTGAAAATGAGTAATCACTCACTCTGATTTGAGGTTATTTTAATTAGTAAGTTATTCTGAATTAGCATGATCATCAAAATGAGTAGCAGGAGACGGAGACGTTTTATACTCACCTAAAATACTTTACCTTTTTCATAGTCTGTAGAAAAAGTCTAAACATACATACAGACATAGACAGACATATACGTACAGACAGACATACATACATATAGACACACATACACATATACATATAGACAGACATACATACATATAGACACACATACACATATACATATAGACAGACATACAGCTGTATAGACAGACATATGTGGTTCATGTTCTCAAAATAAGTCCAGTCTATAGTCAGGGTCAGTCGTGTTTTAAAAATATAGAACCACCACATTTCAAAATCAACCTTTCAAATCAACCTTTTGAATAGATCCAAAACTCCAGGGCGTCCCCCATCTTTTTCTCTTTGGATCTGTTAAAAATAAATACCTGTTTATCAAATGACATATACAGTACCTGTTTATTAAACAACATATATAAAAGCAATGTGGTTTGTAGGTTTATCTGATTTATCCTACAGTACAACGTGCTTCTTAAATGATCCTTTAAATGGCTATGCTGTTGAATATAAAAATCTAAAAAGTTATTTTTTGTATAACTGATCATCTAATCAATGAATGAGCTGTTTCCTTTTATGAGCCTTCATTAATGTTATTAGTGATATATTCTTTATTATTATTAGTTATTTCTAGGAACACTTTCTCTTCCCCTTTTTGTTTTGTTTTGTTTTCCTGTCTGCTTGGCTCGTTTCTATCGTACAGCACCTTGGTTGGCCCGCGTCCGCCAAAGTGCTCTATAAATAAAGTGGTATGGTATAAATA
>JBBPBX010087744.1:2718-14638 GCA_038048925.1 Garcialebias charrua
TCCTTTTTTTTTTTTTTTTTTTTTCCATTTATAGATGGCCTCCCTTCACACCTTTTAGCCATCCTCTCACTCCAATATATTTTTATTTTTTATTTTTTTTTTTTTTTAAGAGAGAAAGAAAGAAAAGAGAAAGTAAGGCAACAAATCAACAATTATCAACCAAAAGAGCACAAGGCAAACACACCCAACCTCCGTCCACAATCCTGCAAAGCACATGACAGAACACAACAATGGAACATACATGCATAAAGACTAATAATATTCATGAGCTTGCAGTAGAATTCTATAAATACACATACCCATATCTACAACTATATATATACAGTAGTATACATACATATACTTTTATATTCATTTATATATATACCCATCTACATATCTACAGATATATATATATACAGTAGTATACATACATATACTTTTATATTCATTTATATACCCATCTACATATCTACAGATATATATATATACAGTAGTATACATACATATACTTTTATATTCATTTATATACCCATCTACATATCTGCATATATATATATATATATATACATCCCTGCATCCATTTGTGTGTGGTTGTGAGCATGCATAAGTGTATAAGGTTCCTCCAATAGGAACACACACATACTCTCTAAGTAATAAATAATAAATACAGGTAGTCCCCGGGTTACGACGGTCTCGAGTTACGACGTTTCGCGGTTACGAACGCCCTCCCATTGAAAAGCATTGTTTCAAGTTACGTGGTTTATGCGCCTTTACACCAGAAAATACGGTACCGAAACTTACAGGAGGACTTACAGGAGGGAGGGAGGGAGGAGCTTGACGCGCTGGAAACTTCTGGAAACTTACAGGAGACCTCAGGCAGACCGGAGCAGAGGAGGTCAGGAGGGGCTAATGTGCTAAATATGCTAACTCTGGACTGCTGGACCGCGCGTGGAAATACACGAGCTAACATGCTAACAGACGTTGCTGTAAACGCTGTTGACCGCGTGAAGCTGCAGGAGCTCGGAGGTGCACGAGCTAACATGTTAACAGACGGAGGAAGAATTGACCAGCTCCCAGTAAGAAATTAACTCTTTTTTTCCTTCATTATGGCTCCAAATGTATGTGTTTTTTGATAAATATGTAGGGTAATGTGTTAAGTGCTTGGTAAAAATACAGTACTGTACGTATGAGGTGCTGTTTGGATGTATGAGGTGCCGTTTGGATGTATGAGGGGCCGTTTGGACGTATGAGGTGCATGTATGGTGCCGTTTGGACGTATTTTCTGACTTACGACGATTTCCGTGTTACGAACGGGCGTAGGAACGGAACTGCGTCGTAACTCGGGGACTACCTGCACTAAATAAAATAAATAAAGTACCACTCAGAAATTTGCTTAAAAATTGAGCATTAACTGTCCGTGTCAGCTCTGTTTTTCTGTTAGCAAAATATCGTGTTTATTGCTGGATGGATTTAAATGAAACATTAAGAAATCAACTTTTGGAGTCAATCTAAATTAAGATGTCCACCACGGCTCATGAAAAACGACTGCAGCTTAGATAATTTCACAGATACTGAGCTAAAACTTGACGTGGTCGTAGATGAGAGTCATTGATAACCAACACCATGAGCACAACATCACCAGTATTGATCACCAGGGTTGTATGAGATTGCACATATGGGTATTTTCAAGGTTTGGCATCATGACTTCTCAAACTTGGGAAGATTTTAGTGTAAAAGTCGTGAAAAGTATGAAAAGCAGGTACAGTAATATGCATCCCTCCAAAACCCTTTAGCTGATCGTGGAGTGGTAATTGAATAACTTTTTTTAAAGTTAAAGTTTAAAGTTTTTTTTTTTTAAGATGGCACGGTGGCACAACTGGTAGAGCTGCTGCCTCTCAGCGAGAAGGTTGCCGGTTCAAATCCCGGTCCGGGGGCCTTTCTGGGTGGAGTTTGCATGTTCTCCCCGTGCATGCGTGGGTTTCCTCCGGGTACTCCGGTTTCCTCCCACAGACCAAAAACATGCACGTTAGGCTGATTGGTGACTCTAAATTGACCCTAGGTGTGAGAGTGGATGGTTGTTTGGTGTGAGTGAGACAGGTCCCTCTTGTAAATGAGTCCCCGTGACTCAACGAGGCTAGCCTGTATAAATAAAGGTTGAATGAATGAAAAAACTCCCTTGAAGTCTCAATTTGTGGTAAAAACATAAAATAAAAATCCTTTAATGTTTGTGTTTTGATGATGCTAGATTCCAAGTAAAAAATCCCCCTCGCCTTAAAGGACCTGTGAGTCAGAGAGGCTGAACACTTGTGGTCAGAGTCATCTGCATGCACCGGTTGTCTCTGGGTTTTTGCAAAACATTTGAATTTCCCATCACATCGCCGGGAGCGCTCATCCTTTGAACAGGGTCAGCAATGGATGGTGGTGATCATCAGATGGCCTGTGAATTAGACATTTGTTAAGATGATTAGCTGTCTGCGTCGAAGACCAGCAGAGCATGTGATCTATTTGTTTTTACACAAGTCAAAAAAGTTTAACTGCAAAGTTTAGAGCTGTTAAATGAACTGCGTTTGAGTTCTTTTCAAAAACAAACCAAATGAAAATATTTGATGCATTCAAAAACCAGACGTCCGACAAAGAAGACCCAGAACTAATGAACTGCTTATATATTTTATCAAACAAGAATGTGTACTGTACTTCTAGTTGTGTAATGCCAGAAGCTGTAATGTACCTCCATACCATCAGAGAGGCAGGGTTTGAATTGTGCAGAGAACAGACTGATGGTCACTCTCCTCTTTAATACAGAGGATGAAGCATCCATGGTTTCCAACAGCAGCTTTTCTGGATGCTGTTCACAAATGACTTCTACTTTGCACGATAGAGCTTTAATCAGTGTTTGTGGATGACACGGCAAACTGTGTTTACTGATGAAGAATTCCGCAAGTGTTTCTGAGCCCGTGCAGTGATGTCCAGATCAGGATCACACCTGATTTTAATGCAGTCTTGTTCTCTGAGCGCAGAGGTTTCTCCAAATTCTTGAAATTTTTAAGGTTGTTCTCATTTTTATTTATTTATTTATTTATTTATTTAGTGTTAAAGAACATTATTCTGAAGTTATTCCACTGGAAATTGTCTCCAGCTACAAGTACTTGTGTGTGCACCTGAACGACAACCTCAGCTGTGGCAACGATACTGCTATCAGATCAAGAAATCAACAGACTCTACTTCCTCTGGCGGCCGAGGCGAAGCTCATGTAACCCAGAAGATAAAACATCCGTCAAAGCACTTGTGCTCTTTTATTTAAAGAATAAGCAAAACTTGTATTTTGGAAAGAGGAAGCGTAATCCTCTCTTTCTTTACTTCCGGTTGAACGGGATGTGCGGTCCGTCCTTCTAAGTTGTGACGCTATTCTCCTAACTTAATTAGGAGAGAATATATTCTGAAGGACTTTAGTAAAGTAGACATCAAAAACATCAGAACAAATTTTATATAATTTCCAGTCCCTCCTAAAGCCAAAGAAATTAAAATTAAAATCTTAAATAGAATTTCAACCTGAAGAGACTCACAAAACGAGAGAGAGAATACAATCAAAATGTTTTATTGATTAAGGTTTCTTTGGCGCTCGGGCCCCACATGCATGCCGGACTGCTGAGAGCTTGAATGTCCGGCATAGGGAGATAGATTATGGATATCTACCCCCCGGGACCCGAACCCGGTGGTGGAGAAGGGATCGCAGACGACCAAACCCTCCCACTAGTACGTGAATGCCGGCCAGCCAGTGGCCGACGGCTCCGGTCAACCCTGAGACGAACACCAGCGCAGAACCCCCATCCTGAGCAAGCACGAAGCGACAGTGGGAAGGAAAAACTCCCTCGAGAGGAAGAAACCTCCAGCAGAACCAGGCTCAGGACAAGCGGCCATCTGCCATGACCGGCTGGGTCGCAGGGAACAGGAAGCAGGAACGCACACAGCAGCAGGACCAAGACGAAGGCGAGCAGGACAACCCCAGGCGGCGGAGGCGGGACGAAGAACAGGGGAGAACCGAGGAACCAGAAACCCCGGGAGGAGACGGGGAGGTGGAGGGAGGCGACTAGACTGGCAACGGGCAAACAGGAAGAGCTGAGGAAAGGGCGCCTTATATCCAGGTGGACAGTTGATGAGTGATTCGATGCAGCTGTATCCAGGTGGACAGTTGATGAGTGATTCGATGCAGCTGTGAGTCCTGCCATTGTTGAATTTTCGTCTTCAACTTCATTTCAACCTGAAGAGACTCACAAAACGAGAGAGAGAATACAATCAAAATGTTTTATTGATTAAGGTTTCTTTGGCACTCGGGCCCCGGCGGAGGGCGTGCATGCCGGACTGCTGAGAGCTTGAATGTCCGGCATAGGGAGATAGATTATGGATATCTACCCCCCAAAAAATAGCCGGGGCCGAGCTGGCGAGGGTCTGGCTGAAAGGTGAAAAGGAAGCCCGTGAGAAGGGTTGCCAGAGGAATGAGAGAGGGGAGTGAGCCCGCTTGAGCTGCCAGAGAGAGAGCCCACCTGGGCTGCCAGATGAGAGAGAGGGGTAGTGACCCGCCAGAGTGAGCCCGCAAGGGCTGCCAGATGAGAGAGAGGGGTAGTGACCCGCCAGAGTGAGCCCGCAAGGGCTGCCAGATGAGAGAGAGGGGTAGTGATCCGCCAGAGTGAGCCCGCAAGGGCTGCCAGAGAGAGAGAGAGCCCGCTTGAGCTGCCAGAGAGAGAGAGGGGTAGTGACCCGCCAGAGTGAGCCTGCAAGGGCTGCCAGAGAGAGAGAGAGAGCCCGCATGGGCTGCCAGAGAGAGAGGGGTAGTGACCCGCCAGAGTGAGCCCGCATAGGTTGCCAGAGGAGAGATAGAGGAAAAGTGGGCCGAGTCATCATGGGCCGCCAGAGAGTGAGCCCGCATGGGCTACCAGAGAGAGTCCGCATGGGCTGCCAGAGGAGAGATAGAGGAAAAGTGGGCCGAGTCATCATAGGCCGCCAGAGAGTGAGCCCGCATGGGCTGCCAGAGAGAGCCCGCATGGGCTGCCAGGAAGTGAGCCGGGGAATGGTCCCGCATAGGCTGCAGCAGAGTGAGCCTGCATGGGCTGCCAAGAAGAGTGGGCCGAGTCATCATGGGCCACCAGAGAGTGAGCCACGCATGGGCTGCCAGAGAGAGCCCGCATGGGCTGCAGAGGAGAGAGAGTGAGCCGAGTCATCATAGGCTACCAAAGAGAGAGCCCGCATGGGCTGCAGGCGAGAGAGCCTCGCATGGGCTACCGGGGAGTGAGCGTGCATGGGCTACAACCATTTTTTGGGAATGGGCTACAACCATCTTTTGGGAATGAGCCTCGCCTGGGCTGCCAGAGGAGAGAGAAAGGGAAAGTGAGCCTTACATGGGCTACCGGGGAGTGAGCTACACGTGGGCAAGAGCCTCTTTTGGGAATGAGCCTCGCATGGGCTGCCAGAGGAGAGAGAAAGGGAAAGTGAGCCTCGCATGGGCTGCCGGGGAATGAGCCTCGCATGGGCTGCTGGGAAATGAGCCTTGCATGGGCTGCTGGGGAGTGAGCCGGGGAATGGTCCCATATAGGCTGCCACGGAGTGAGCCCACATGGGTTGCAAAGAGAGAGAAAGAAAGAGTGAGCCGAGTCATCATAGGCTGCCAGGGAGAGACCCCGCAAGGGCCGCCGGGGAGTGAGCCTCGCATTGGCTGCAGAGGAGTGAGCCGGGGAATGGTCCCACATAGGCTGCCGCGAAGTGAGCCCGCATGGGCTACAGGGGATAGAGAAAGGGAGAGTGAGCCAGCTTGGGCTGCCTGAGAGTCAGTAAGCCCACAAGGGCTGCAAGAGAGAAAACGAAGCCCACCTGTGCTACCAGAGAGAAAGCAAAGCCCACTTGAGCTGCCAGAAAGGAAGAGGGAGGCGTCGTTCACAGCTGAAGGACTCCACCAGTTAGCAATGCGAGAGCTTACCTAGAAACTGAGCAAGCACTGAGCAGCGAGCATGGATGAGATGTCCGGGTGGACGTAGGAGGAGCAGGCCGCCAAGACCAGCGACCAGGCCGTCGGAGGGAAGCCTCGGGAGCACCCTGAATGGCTGCGGAGGGAGCTTAGCTACGCCCCTCGGGGGGAGCGCAATGGCATGAATAGAGAACAGAGTCAGGAAGGAGCTCGATGACAAGGGTAGGGAACAGACTCGGGAACGGACCCAGATGATAGGTTTGCATGAAAGTTAATGCCAGCCAGGAGGGATCGAATAAACGGGAGCTTGAAACGGCGCAGGTCAAAGCAACACGTGACAAAGCGGTGGATATGGAAACTGGGAGGAAGGGCGACTCAAAAGCCACACAGGACTTAGCAAACCGGCACCAGGCGAAAAATAGGATCACCGAGCGGGAGAGGCCAGGCTCGAGCGAACAAAAAACGGGCTGTCTGAAAGAGCTGGAAAAGCAACGGGGACGCGGCTGCGGCTGCGGGGCGAGACATGGAAGGTCAGGGATGACCTGGAATTAAAATGAAAGAGCAACTGCAAGGAGGGTAGTAATAGCAACATATACAGTTGTTTGTTTGTATTCAAAGTTAAGGAGAAAGACGACAAATATATGACAGGGTGAGCCTGTAGCGAAGAGGCTAACTAAGAAATTATAACAGGGGTGAACGGGAAAAGGAAGATCAGCGCTTGGACACGCGAAGTGCCCTGGGGGTTAACCGACGAGGGCAGCCGGAACGTGGGTGTGCGTCCCTGCAGAAGCTGCACACGTGGAGAAAGGCACAATTAGGGTATGAGCAGACGGAACGGTTAAAATTGTTACAAATTGGCATGTCGTCGAAAACCTCCACCCCCCAACCGCGGTGGTCCGTATGCAGGCCGCCAACAGAACCCCCAACAGAACGGTGCGCCGGCAGGGAGGGCAGAGGAGGCAGGCTAAACGGGACCGAGGGGCAGAGGGAACTGCGATGGCTGACGGCAGAGCAGGAGTGGCAGGGGGCTGCGTGGGTCAGCATAACCAGGAGGTCAGAGTCCAGGACTGACCAGAGACGCAGCCCCGACCGGGACAGGACGGCAGCAGCCTTAGTGGAGAACGCGTTGTGATAGCGGTAGTACAGGGACCTGCCGTACGTAAGGCCGAGATCTACCACCAAGGCGAGGTAGACGTCCAGCTCGACCCTACGCTCGGGGTAGACCGAGCAAAGAATGCCCCTGAACACCCCAAAGGCCGCCACAAACTCACCGACGGACAGGTCCCTGGACAGGCGGGGATCGGCGGAGCGGAAGACCGCAGTGAACTCCGAGGAGGAGGCCACCTGATGATCGACCAGGGGGGAGGGGAGCAGCAACGAAACCAGATTAATGTGCTACCCCTGCAGGATCTTTGCACAGAGCCTCGGAGAAATAGACGCATGGGCCGGCATGTACGACTGGCCTAAAGAGGGAGAGCATGAAGAAAAACAATTAAAATCAGGACAGCACCAGGCAGCTCATCGATTACAGCCACCTCGATCACCAACGGCACAGGACATCAACAGTGCAAGCATTATCAACGTGACACAATCTAAACAGTTCAAACAACTCTAGCGCGACAGAATTGAAACAGATTCAACATTACCAAAGTCACACACGGCGAAGGTTTGTGTAAAACAAACCAGAAGACATGAAGAAACAACGGTGGAACAACAGCGCCATCTGCCTGGCAGAGCTAACACAACGTAGTTGCAGTACCACTGCCTGCGCACCAGACGGTGCTGCAGATCGGGCGAAAAACAACGAAGAAGAGCCAACCTAGCATTAGCAGCAGAGCTAAGGAGCGGCGCACGTCAGCGAACTGACTATTAGATAAAAACGAAGCGCGCCAAGGCAAAGCAGACCGACTGAGGACAAAGTAACGATACGTCTTACCCAGTGGAGGAGCAGGGCGGGCCTCGGCGAGAGTGAACGCCACGGGACCAGGCAGGGGAGCTGACTGACCCAACGATGCTGGAGCAAAGGGCTGACGCTGTGCGGACAAAGCCGAGATGGACCGGTTCAGCTCGTCGAGCTAGGCGAGTACAGCCGAGGACAAATGATCATGGGCCCGCGGGGGCCTAACCGAAGGTCGGCCGGGGAGTGGGGAGAGTGGCGGACCGGAGGCCGGGGCACGGGCGGCCGACGCAGGAGGAACGTAGTGGCTCGTAGAGGGGACTGGCTCCGGGTCCGGAGCGGGGGCACCAGAGGAACGGGGGCGGCCCCTGTAGCGCTTGGCGGGAGGTGGAGACCGCTTCCTGGTATGCTTCCAGACACGGGCGTCAGCTGTGAAGGAGGCGAAGAGTCGTCGGATGGAACCAGCCCGGCGAGGGACTCCAGCTGGACAGAGGTGAGACCGGCCGCCGGGCAGATGCCCCTGGACTGCAGATGCGCAGACGGAGAGTAGGAAACGGGGCGCGAGGCGCGCCGAGAGCTCCGACGGGCGGGAGCAGGGGAAGAAGGACCAGCGGTGGCCGGGATGAGGACCGGGGAGTTCCCGGAGGCGCAGGAATCGTCATCAGACATGGCGAGGGCGAAAGTAGCGATTGAGAACACGAAACGAGAACTAGACGAGCAGAACACGACTAGACTGGCAACGGGCAAACAGGAAGAGCTGAGGAAAGGGGCGCCTTATATCCAGGTGGACAGTTGATGAGTGATTCGATGCAGCTGTGAGTCCTGCCAATGTTGAATTTTCGTCTTCGACTTCATTTATCCTACTAAGGATTTTTTTTTTAACTAAGGAATTTCTAAGGACAAAATTTTAAATGGACACTGGGAATTGTGTTTTTTGTGAGACAGAAAGTGAGAACCTGGAATATATTTTCTTTGACTGTATAATAGTTCAGCAATTTTGGCTTGATTTTAAAATGTGGATCCAATCCAAAGGGATTCAGCTACTTACTCTCACTTTAGAAGAAATCACATTTGGGTTAATTAATAAGATTGGAAATAATGAATATGCTATCAACAATTTGATTGTATTAGCTAAACTTTATGTTCATAAATGTCTTTTTTTTTTTCAAATGTAAACCACTGGAAGAATGAGCTAAAGTCCTATGCAAAATATTTAAAATATCTATCCATCCATCCATCCATCCATCCATCCATTTTCTTCCGCTTATCCGGGGTCGGGTCGCGGGGGTAGCAGCCTAAGTAGGGAGGCCCAGACTTCCCTCTCCCCAGCCACTTGGAGCAGCTCCTCTGGGGGAATCCCAAGGCGTTCCCAGGCCAGCCGAGAAACATAGTCCCTCCAGCGTATCCTGGGTCTTCCTCTGGGTCTCCTCCCGGTGGGACATGCCCGGAACACCTCACCAGGGAGGCGTCCAGGAGGCATCCTAACCAGATGCCCGAGCCACCTCAACTGGCTCCTCTCGATGTGGAGAAGCAGCGGCTCTACTCCGAGTCCCTCCCGGATGACTGAGCTTCTCACCCTATCTCTAAGGGAGAGTCCAGCCACCCTGCGGAGAAAACTCATTTCAGCCGCTTGTATCCGAGATCTTGTTCTTTCGGTCATAACCCAAAGCTCATGACCATAGATGAGGGTGGGAACGTAGATCGATCGGTAAATTGAGAGCTTTGCCTTTTGACTCAGCTCTCTCTTCACCACGACAGACCGGTACAGCGCCCGCTTCACTGCGGACGCTGCACCTATCCGCCTATCGATCTCACGCTCCAGTTTTCCCTCATTCGTGAACAAGATCCCGAGATACTTAAACTCCTCCACTTGGGTAAGGACCTCCTCCCCGACCCGGAGAGGGCACGCTACCCTTTTCCGGCTCAAGACCATGGCCTCGGATTTGGAGGAACTGATCCTCATCCCGGCCGCATCACATTCAGCTGCAAACCGCTCCAGCGAAAGCTGTAGATCACGAGCTGATGAAGCCAATAGGACCACATCATCTGCAAAAAACAGAGAAGCGATTCTAAGGCCACCAAAACGGATCCTCTCAACACCTTGGCTGCGCCTAGAAATTCTGTCCATAAAAGTTATAAACAGAATCGGTGACAAAGGGCAACCTTGGCGGAGTCCAACTCTCACCGGAAACGAGCCTGACTTACTGCCGGCAATGCGGACCAAGCTCTGACACCGGTCGTACAGGGACCTAACAGCCCATATCAATGGGCCTGGTACCCCATACTCCCGGAGTACCCGCCACAGAACCCCCCGAGGGACGCGGTCGAATGCCTTTTCCAAGTCTACAAAGCACATGTAAACTGGTTGGGCAAACTCCCACGCACCCTCCAGGACCCTGTTGAGGGTGTAGAGCTGGTCTAGTGTTCCACGACCAGGACGAAAACCACACTGCTCCTCCTGAATCCGAGGTTCGACTATCCGACGGACCCTCCTCTCCAGAACCCCTGAATAGACCTTACCAGGGAGGCTTAAGAGTGTGATCCCTCTATAGTTGGAACACACCCTACGGTCCCCCTTTTTGAATAGGGGAACCACCACCCCAGTCTGCCAATCCAAGGGAACTGCCCCCGATGTCCACGCGATATTGCAGAGTCGCGTAAGCCAACACAACCCCACAACATCCAGAGCCCTAAGGAACTCAGGACGAATCTCATCCACCCCCGGAGCCTTGCCACCGCAGAGCTTTTTAACCACCTCGGCGACCTCAGCACCAGAGATTGGAGAGCCCGACCCAAAGTCCCCAGGCTCCGCTTCCTCAGTGGAAGACGTGCCAGTAGGATTGAGGAGGTCTTCGAAGTATTCCGCCCACCGACTCACAACATCCCGAGTTGAGGTCAACAGCACGCCATCCCCACCATAAATGGTGTTGGTCGCGTACCGCTTTCCCCCCCTGAGACGCCGGATGGTGGACCAGAATCGCCTCGAAGCCGTACGGAAGTCATTCTCCATGGCCTCTCCGAACTCCTCCCACGCCCGAGTTTTTGCCTCAGCAACCACCCGAGCCGCATGCCGCTTGGACTGCCGGTACCTATCTGCTGCTTCCGGGGTCCCACAGGCCAAAAAGGCCCAATAGGACTCCTTCTTCAGCTTGACAGCATCCCTCACCGCCGGTGTCCACCACCGGGTTCGAGGGTTGCCACCACGACAGGCACCAACAACCTTGCGGCCACAACTCCGATAAGCTGCCTCGACAATAG
Source organism: Garcialebias charrua (assembly GCA_038048925.1). Classification (NCBI taxonomy): domain Eukaryota; kingdom Metazoa; phylum Chordata; class Actinopteri; order Cyprinodontiformes; family Rivulidae; genus Garcialebias; species Garcialebias charrua. Next base: position 13,812 of record JBBPBX010087744.1, read on the forward strand.
AGGCGCGAAACATGGCCCACTCGGGCTCAATGTCCCCCGCCTCCCTCGGAACGTGTTCAAAGCTCTCCCGGAGGTGGGAGTTAAAGCTCCGTCTTACGGGAGACTCTGCCAGACGTTCCCAGCAGACCCTCACAATACGTTTGGGTCTGCCAGGTCTGACCGGCATCCTCCCCCACCATCGGAGCCAACTCACCACCAGGTAGTGGTCAGTTGACAGCTCCGCCCCTCTCTTCACCCGAGTGTCCAGGACATGCGGCCGCAGATCAGATGAGACGACAACAAAGTCGATCATTGAACTACGACCTAGGGTGTCCTGGTGCCAAGAGCACATATGGACACCCTTATGCCTGAACATGGTGTTCGTTATGGACAATCCATGACGAGCACAGAAGTCCAACAACAGAACACCACTCGGGTTCAGATCAGGGGGGCCGTTCCTCCCAACCACACCCCTCCAGGTCTCACTGTCATTGCCCACGTGAGCGTTGAAGTCCCCCAGCAGAACAAGGGAGTCCCCAGGAGGCGCACCCTCCAATACCCCCTCCAAGGACTCCAAAAAGGGTGGGTAATCTGCGCTGCCGTTCGGCGCATAGGCACAAACAACAGTCAGAGCCCGTCCCCCCACACGTAGGCGAAGGGAGGCTACCCTCTCGTTCACCGGGGTGAACCCCAACGTACAGGCACCAAGATGGGGGGCAACAAGTATGCCCACTCCTGCTCGGCGCCTCTCACCAGGGGCAACTCCAGAGTGGAAGAGTGTCCAACCCCTCTCAAGGAAACTGGTTCCAGAGCCAGAGCCATGCGTTGAGGTGAGTCCGACTATTTCT